>JAPJBO010000785.1:0-107012 GCA_030068145.1 Diplonema papillatum
GGTGACGCTGCTCACCTGCCAGTCTCACAACTGACTGCTGCCCCTAGTCTAATTCCAAAAAAAAAAAATTCTCGGCAACCAAAAAATATCACCAAAAAAAAAAACTCAAAAAAATTTGCGCGATTATCGCCGGAAACACAACATGATATCGATGACCCGCTCAACGTCTCGGAAGCGACCGCGTTGTAGCCCTGACACTCAAGTTTACTTTCGGAAACTCCCAACACCAGTAAGGAAACCTACACTCTTTTTCGGGTCAAGAACCTGGCCAAAAATGCTGCCAGAAATGTCAGCCAAGCGTAAGAGACGAAGCGGCGGAGATATCCGCCAGTCAAAGGATGAAGAACACAACTGCAGCCTTCGTCCACCAGCACCAAAGCCACAACAGTGCCCGAACCAGCCCCGCCTGGCGCCGAACCTCCCGATGCCAGCAGCATCTATGGCCACCCAAAAACCTACGTAAACCGTGAACTACAACATCAATCTTTCCGCACTTCCGCAATGGACTGCCTGAGCACCGAGAGTTTTCATCATTTCCGCTACAAATTCCCGGCACGTTTCTGCAAACCGTTATTTTCCCACGTACTGCCGCGGTGAAAGAGAAAGCCAAAGCCAAAGATGCTTGCCGGAATGGAGTGTAGCAGCGAGGTTAAGACGCAGGATGGATGATGGGGGTATTTTTGTGCGGTCGACAATTTCTTTTGAGTCTCGGGCGTTTACTGGATGATGGGGGTGTTCTTTTGAGTCTCGGGCGGTTGCCGGATGATGGGGGTGTTTCTTTTGAGTCTCGGGCGTTTATTTTGCAGAATAAAATCATTTATTCGGCCATAAATACCGTTTATTTCACCTCGGGGTCGTTTTTAGCCCCTCGGGAGGGTTTTCAACCCCTCGCCCCTCGCTCCCGCTCGTCGTCGGCGGAAGAATAGTTGAGTTGCAGCTCTTGACAAAGATAGATGGAAAAAAGAAGGTGTTTTTATTCTTCGCTTTTTCTCACGAACGGGGGGGTCGGTCCTGCTTTTGGCTTTGTAGGTTCTCCCGACTCCCCTATTCGTGGTCAGCACAAACTCAAGAGGTCTAGTCAACTATTCCCTGCAGTATTGGCATACTTTCAAGAATAGTTGAGTTGCAGCTCTTGACAAAGATAGATGGAAAAAAGAAGGTGTTTTTATTCTTCGCTTTTTCTCACGAACGGGATTAGGGTCCCTAAGGGCCCCCGCAGATTAGCGAGCTCGTCAATTGTAGACTGCGGGACGACAAGGGTATTCGACGGGTGTAAGCCTCGCGTGTATGGGTCCGCCGCCTGCAAATGGGTTGGCACCCATCTGACTCTCAACGTGGCCCCGTGTCCCTCCAGCAATTTAAACAACTTTGAAAGGAGCACGTTTCCCACGAAGAGTCGACAGTGGCCCTTCAGAATCGCCAGGACTACACCCATGTTATCGACCATCATGTCGATTCCGATTCCCGAACCCCTGACCTCGATCGCCAATTCGACGGCCCTGACTACCGCAAGCAGTTCCTTCGAGAAGATACCCTCGAGATGGTGAAAAAATCCTGCCTTCACCACACCAGGTCCCACCTCGAGAGCCACGGCCCACATGTCGTCCGAAGCATCGCTCCAACCCACTATCCACTCGCGGCACGGTCTAACCGGACGAAACCAGTAATTCGCTCGAATCTCCAGAACCTCCCGCTCGAGCTCCCCGATTTCCTTCAGGGACAGCTCCACGCAGTTATCCCAGAGCTCGTACCGAACTCCGATCCTACCCGCCAGACGACGGGCAACGTCCATCAAACCTTGCCGTGCGCAGAGTCTCCTCTTCATCGCGAAACACCGCCATGCGATCCTTCCGAGCCAACCAAACACGGTGCGCGCTGTTATGCGCGGTCCTCTTTCGAACCACGAAAGGTCAAGCGTCTTCACCCACGCCGGATCCATTCTCACCGAGCCTTCCGTGAGATCGAACTCCATGCCCAGCGCCTTCAGCCTCTGCGTCGGCACCAGGTCTTCCTTCACCTCCAGCCGAGCCTTCTCGATCAGCGCTCTGAACGCTCGAGCCTTCGCCCAGCACGCCTCCTCTGTCTCCGCGCCAAAGAAAAAATTATCCACCCACGCAAAACCTTGGACCTGATGCGCCAGCACAGTCGCGATGCGTTGCGCGATCGCAGGTGCCCAAGACCAGCCCATTGGAAGCTTGCGTAGGACAAAGGATTCAAAACCACCCCGGGACGCTGCAAGATTCACGCAGAAGAACTGCGACACAGCTCGGTCCATCGGTATTTGGAAGAAAAAGGACCGTGCATCGCATGAGATCACCCACTTCCACGACAGGAGCGCAGCCACTGCGTCCTCCAAGCGCGGAAGGCCCATCGGAGGCGGAGGCGCAAACACGTCGTTGATCTTTCGCCCATCAACTATTACGCGCAACCCCCCAGACGATTTCGGTACGGTAAACACCGGCAACACGAATTGGGCTTCCCGAAGGCTGGTCGGCTGCAGCAGGCCACACGCCTGGAGCACGCTGGCATGTCGCAACATCCTACGAGACGTCGAACGGAGCCTCCCCGGCTGATCCTCCCATTCCGGCTTCAACAAAGACCGAAAGACCTCCACCGATCCGATTACCTGCAGCAAACGCGCCAGCTCGCCCGTCTCATCCAACTCTTCCACAAAGGCAAGGTCGATTGAATTCGATGAGATCGGGGCGATCTCGCCGTCGTAGCAAGGTACAACTGAAGGCTTCTTTCCGTCCACCGGAAGGGCCCACTCGGGACCCGAGTACCCTTCCTGCCATATGCATCCTTCATCCGCCTCGCGATCCGGCTCCGGCGCCTCCAGCACGTCGTCTCCAACGTAATCCGTCCAGAAGGCGAATAGGGGAACAGCACGCCTCGCCCGCCGCAGCCAGCCCTGCGGAAAAGCCGGCCGCCTCAGCAGCACAGCCTCTGCGAGATCTGGAGGAGTTCTCGCACATGGCTCAACTCCGCCATCGGAAGATACCGGAGCAGGGCCGACTCCGATGAGTGGCCCGAAAACTGCCGAATCTCGTTGAGGCCCACTCCTCCCCGCAGTAGCTCCGTTAACGCGCCCCTTCGCAGGGAATGGCACGACAGCTCCGGATTCTCCCGACGCAGCGCCCGTCCCACGCTTCCGAAGGTCGTCGGAAAGAGCTTCTCTCTTGCACACCCCGCCATCGCCCTCAGCTCCGCCGTCTCCCGCGCCGACAGGGCTATCGCCGACAGGGCCCCCATGTGAAATGGATCCGACTTCGTGATCCACCATGAGATCTTCGCACCCCCCGGAGTGAACGTCACGTCCTGAGGGCGCAGACGAACTACGTCGCCTACTCTCGCTCCCGACCTCCATGCCACCAGGACGGCCATCGCCACTGCCCGATCCGTCGACCGACCCACAACAGCGTGAACCTCGGCGCTCGTCGCCGGAACCGCCTGTTTCGCCGGTTTGTTCGCACCTAAACGCCGCAAGGCCCGACGGAGGTCCTTTATGACGATCGATCCCTGAAGATCGTTGCCAACGCGGCGTTCCGCTGACACCAACGAGTTGACGTAGGTCAGGGCAGACGGAATCGAAATGTCCCCCCGACGCAACAGCCTCGCGATGAACAGCAGCAACGCAGTCGGCGTCTCCGTCGGTGACAGAACGTCGAGCATGCGCCGAAACTGCAGGAACCTGCGGTGAACAGATTCCATACCCCGCCAAGTCGAAGGAGCGAGAGCCGCCTGCATCAGCTCCCTCGCGTCCCCCATCACCAAAGAGAGCTCCTGCCGCTGAAGCAGAGGCTCCTCTTTCCGCGGTCTCCCGAGGCGTGAAACGGAAGAACGGAACTCGCGGCTCACGCCCCGCCAGCCCCGCCTCCAGTTTCCCGTCCCAGTGTCCTCATCCCCACAGTAGGAAGCCTTCACTTCCTTCCTTCGCCACCGCGACTGGACTTTGCCTTCTGAAAAGCGTTCCCGCCTTGCTTCGCCTTCTCCTTCTTGCGACGCATCTTCTCGGCGGCAGCCAGCCCCTTCTTCAGGAAATCGGGCGCCTCGTCCTCCTCCCACGCCGTGGCCGCAGCTTCCGCTTCCTGCCACCCGGCCGTCTGCCCGATGCGGACCACTTCCAGACGCCTGAGAACCGCTTCCGCCACCTTCCGCAAGGCCTCGTCCGCGTCGAATGCGGTCTCCGTCTCTCCAATCGCCCCCAGGACGATGCCCAACGTCTTGAGGTGGGCCTCGGTCTCGTGGCCCTGCGCTCCCTTCGGAGGACCCCCCTGCCAGTCGGCACCCTGTGCCACATGGAAGGCGTGGGTCGTTGCTGCAACCGCTTATCGAATATGAAACAAGAAGCGGCACATTTGACGGGTTTCGGGTTTTGGCTAACACAGAGCCACCCGAAGCATGGTGGGGGGCAATACGAAGAACGCACCCCCAGTCTCTTTTGGCACCTTTGGCCAAGAAGATAAGCATAGTTGAACCTCACTCCTCTCAGTGTGGAAGAGTCTTCTCGGTAATGGGGTGGATGTCCAGTGGGAAGCGGTGCCGGCTCAACTCTGACAAAGTACACAAACTTGCGAGTTTTGGACGACAACCTCTCAGGAAAGTAAAGGTGGGGGGGGGGGTCGAATAATAACAGTTATTTGACACACGTCTGGTTGTCTAAAAACACTACCACTATTTGATCCTGCTACTGTTCGGCTACCCGGAGCTTTTTTTATTATTCGACAAATCGAATAACAACACAGTGTTATTATTCGACCCCCCCCCCCCTTTACAAAACCCCAACAACACTGGTTAGTGGGATGCAGATGACATTGATCCGAAAGAAAAGCTTGAAGGTGCACGCCCCCCAAAGATGGTATAATACAAGGGTCAAATAATTAAATACAAATTCAATAATAAAACATACTATGCAGTCCGCCGCATTCCGCGCAGATTTTTTTTTTGAAAGTATGCCAATACTGCAGGGAATAGTTGACTAGACCTCTTGAGTTTGTGCTGACCACGAATAGGGGAGTCGGGAGAACCTACAAAGCCAAAAGCAGGACCGACCCCCCCGTTCGTGAGAAAAAGCGAAGAATAAAAACAACTTCTTCTTTCCACATAATAAAAACACTGGGAAATGGCCTTGGACGAATCCGCCGCGAAAGCCCTGGCTGAGGCCGTGGCCACGGGAACAGGGAAGGTTCTGAGGTTCCCATCCTGGGAAAAGGACGCGAGGGAAGTGGTCCAGATGAAAGGGCTGTTCGCGGATGCAACGGACAGGGCGGGCCAGATGCGCGCGGCGCTAGGGAAGCTGGGTTTCGAGGACGTCCCCCAAAGAGCAGCACAGTGGCATCTTTGCTGGCTGTTGAGCCTGTGGGAGGAAAAGGTCACCCGGACGTGGCTTAAGCGTGAAGGCGTACTGGTTGAGGAGGAGTCGAGCGATGGAGAAGAAGACACCGACGGCGAAGCGGCCGACGGCGAGGCGGCCGCCGAGGAGCCAGGGGTGGCCTCTCTTCTCACGGAGATGAGGAAGGAAGTGGCGGCCCTACGAGCTGAGCTGGCCGAGGCAAAAAACGGCCAGCGCCCCGGGTCCGCTGGACCCGGGGGTCTGGCTGTGGGCCTGCAGGCTCTCAAGCCGCAAGCCTGGACGACCCTCGACGGGAAAGAGAGAGCCGTTGTGTACGGCGAGTTGGCGCGCCGCTACGCGGTGGCAATAGATTACACTTTAATCATGTTCAGGCGCGCACCAGTCACTGGCTGCTGCGGCGAGCCCCGACACACAGAACAGCAAAAAAGGAGACGAAGCGGTTCCCAGATTGTCAACGAGGGTATAATTCGGCCTCCGGCACGTCGTAAGCGATTCCGATGATACAGTCACCAACTGCCAACTGTCTTTCGCTACGAGCAACCCGAGAAAAAAAGAAGGTGAATTTCCCTTATATCCCACCACTTCAAATTTTGTTCCCTTATATCCCAATGGGACAACAAATTTTGTTCCCTTATATCCCAATGGGATTACCTTGGGCAAGGCAATCCCATTGGGATATAAGGGAACAAAATTTGTTGGTTGGGATATAAGGGAACAAAATTTGTTGTCCCATTGGGATATAAGGGAACAAAATTTGTGGTCATGACGATTTTTGGGGGACCCCTTTAAAAAATTTTCCCGGGGGTCAAAGTGACTATTCGGGGACGTTTGGTGCCGTTGAAACAAAAAAATTCCAATTCTGAGGCTGCGTTTACCTCCAAAATGAGGTTTCAATTTCTCAAATTTTACTGCCACTTCGGCCCTTGTGGTCATGCGGCCAGAGGAAGAGGAAGCAACCGTCGTAACAAGATTGGCAGCAGGACCAGCACCAGCAATTTCAATCCTGGAAGCAGTCAGCACATGTTTAGCACTGCCCTACTTCGCATCCGGTTGCGCTGCAGCTTCTTGCATGTTGCGTGTTTTACGTTACGGATAAATTGGCCGATTTTTTCCATCTGCATGAGCCCCGCGTGCTCGTGCACCCGTATCCTTTTTTACACTCTGCTCAACGACGCCTTTTCTTTTCGGGAGGGCAAAGAGGGAAGGGAGGGGTAATATTGCATCGTCCTGCGTAAAGTCATCTGCACCATGATCGACGGAATTCGCTCTCTAAGTACGGAGTCAAGTCTCGTCTGTATACGCGATGCGGTTTACCGAAGCCATCGAGCGCCACGGCCAGGGATGGATACGTTTACTCGCTGATCGATGCTACGGCAGTTCCGCAAACCCACTATGCAGCCTGAGTTCAGCCCCGCGCATCTACGCTCACAAGGCAACCCATGATCACTTCGGTGTGAGGGATCAGTCCTGACCGAGCCTAATGCCTGCCGGGCGCCTGCTCCGTTGCGGTGTTTGCTTTTCTGACCAATGCGTTCCACGTCTGAAGGGTCCTTGCGTTAAGTTCGCGCCTTCTGTGGGTATACAGACTTGATCACGACTTTTGGAAACGAAGCTTACTCTTGAGATCCGGTGTGGAGGGCCATTGTTACCTGACAAAACCCACTCATGCAGCCTGAGTTCAGCCCCGCGCATCTACGCTCACAAGGCAACCCGTGATCACTTCGGTGTGAGGGATCAGTCCTGACCGAGCCTATTGCCTGCCGGGCGCCTGCTCCGTTGCGGTGTTTTGAAAACTTGGTAACTTTGTGCTCAGCGGTCCTACGAATCATGTTCCACGTCCTGTGATTCGTACTTTCAAACTTAATCCATGAATCATGTTCTACCTCCTGTGATTCGTGTGGACTTTTAACAACCTTGTACCTTCCTACAGCAGGACAGGTTCTGCATCTGTTCATTGGGTAACTAATTTTGTTCCCGTTCTTCCCATTGAAAGAAACCAAGGACCTAGAAGACCCACCCTTCCTGTTGATCTTGCAGCACCAACCGCCAGGGCTTGGTCTGGTCAGGCAGTCCAGGCTGGTCGGACTCTGGGTCAGCCGGACTAGACTGGTCAGGCTCCAGCCTCCAGCCTGCCAAGCTTGTCGGACTGTCTGGTCTGTCCAGGCTGTCCGGGCTGTCTGGTCAGTCCGGGCTGGTCGGACTGACTGGTGGTCAGGCTGTCCAGGCTGTCTGGTTTGTCCAGGCTGGTCGGACTGTCTGGTCAGTCCAGGCTGTCTGGTCAGTCCGGGCTGGTTGGACTGACCGGTCTGGTCAGGCTGTCCAGGCTGTCCAGGCTGTCCAGGCTGTCCAGGCTGTCCAGGCTGTCCAGGCTGTCCAGGCTGTCCAGGCTGTCCAGGCTGTCCAGGCTGTCCAGGCTGTCCAGGCTGTCCAGGCTGTCCAGGCTGTCCAGGCTGTCCGGGCTGTCCAGGCTGTCCAGGCTGTCCAGGCTGTCCAGGCTGTCCAGGCTGTCTGGTCTGTCCAGGCTGGTCGGACTGACTGGTGGCCAGGTTCTGTGGTCAACAAATTTTGTTCCCTTATATCCCAATGGGACAACAAATTTTGTTCCCTTATATCCCAACCAACAAATTTTGTTCCCTTATATCCCAATGGGATTGCCTTGCCCAAGGTAATCCCATTGGGATATAAGGGAACAAAATTTCAAGTGTTGGGATATAAGGGAATTACACCAAAAAAGAAACACTTGCGTACGCTCCTGGACCAGATCAGTGATCGGCTGAGGAAACGGTGGTACCTGAAAAATATGCTCCTATTTTCTTTGGGCTTCGTCAAGTAAGAATACGCCGGTGAAAGTTATCGAAGTAACGGTTTCATTTTCGTGGTTCAAGAAAAGACGCATCCGGACTGTCCCAATTCACGAGGGCGCCTGAGTTCGAGTGCCATCTGCAATGGATTAGCAGTAGTGAATTAGCTTCCGCAAGGCAGATTCCAAGGATTAGGTATTGATCCATCATCGTGCTGTGTTCACGTCTAAAAGCTGCGACTTGAAGCATGCTTCGCGCAAGTCAGTGGGTTGCATGCATATCTTAGCTTCTTCAGCAAGGTCAGATTTCAAGGATTAGGTGATTGATTCATCATCGTCTTGTCCTCGCTTCTGAATTCTGAGTTTAGAAACAGCTTTCAGCAGACAAGCGGGGTGGGAGAAAACTGTACCGACCACTCCCACAGGTACCTGGTGTCCTTGTAGAGCAGCGGAGGCGGACGGCAAGGTGGGACGCTGCGCCGAGGAGGCACAAGGGTGGAAAGGGTGAGTCTTGTCTTCCTACCTTACCTGTAGGAATCATGCAGGTGTCTCGCACTACGCTGCAGCTCGACACATCGACATTTTGCTTTGTCCGAGAAGTACCCACAGATGAACAGACATTGCTTGAGGACAAAATACGCCCAGGGCAACGCCGGACGTCTTGAACGCAGCGAGTTGAAATGACGACGGAGAATCCACAGTCGGCATGCAACCGGGCAGCAGCTTCGATGAGCGTGAGAAGCAGCAGAATCGATGAGCAACGCCTGGGTCTCTTGTCTTCCTCAGCCAGGCATGAAAGATCATCAGACTGGATGCGAAACGGATGCTACCTGCATCGAAACAAACTGGATGCGATGCGAAATGGATGCGGCACCTGCATCGACTTCACCGCTTGCGGTACACGTTCATTTCTACCGCGCACTTGCTTCCCAAATTGACGCGACACACTTTAGTTCCATGTTGCATCCCCCCAATTATGTGCCAAACAAGAGCACATAACAAAGAAAACGGCGCGTGTCAAATAGCTGTTATATTCGACGGTGAGGACAGCCCCCCGGTGCGATGGAGCTGTGGCTGAGGCACGGATGTACATGGCCATGTTGGCACGATGACAGGCGAATGAATTGGGCATGCTACTCGGCCGTCGCAATACACCAGGGGAACCCCGAAAGAACTGCAAGCATTGCACAAGAAACGAAAACTGCCTAGCCAGCTGTTTTTCGTAGGGCGCAACGCGCCGAGTTAAGGAGGATGCCTCCGGTCGCCACTATTGTGTGTGGAGCGAGTCTATGTATGGGACTTAGGCAAAGACAAGGAGCAACCTACCAATATGCTACACCAGCCGGATCAGTGATTTCAATGCTGACAAGCGGAAATCCAAATGACCCAACACACGCCATCCTTGTGACTGGAAGGAATGCAACAGCGCAATCAAGGCTCGATTGGAGCGCGATGGACCCCGAGGAAGAATTCGGCATGGCGGAGAAATGGGCCAAGGAAGCTGCACACCGGTATCGAGCCGCGCAGGGGGTCGACGCGAAATGGAAGACGGTGTGCGATGCTGCAGAACAGTACCTGCTGGAGAGGAGTGGAGGGCTACTGGAGAAGCCGCGCCAATACGTCGGGAGAGGGCAGCAGGCGGGAGAGTGCGTGCGCAGCCCTGCGGCGAGGCAAGTTGACGGAGAGGCGGATGCGGATGACCGGGACACGAGGGCGAGACTCGGCTCCTGCAGAAGACTCGAGGAGCTGGTGCGGCTGGGAGAGAAGCGGGACACCTGCGGCCAGCCGAGCACGGAGGAGATGAGAGTGTGGAGAAAAGCCCGCAGGGCGGGCGTCAAGCACGTCGATTCGCGCCTGTGGGAGGAGGCGTTTATTGGAGGTGTTTCTTTTGAGTCTCGGGCGGTTGCTGGATGATGGGGTTGTTTCTTTTGAGTCTCGGGCGGTTGCCGGATGATGGGGGTGTTTCTTTTGAGTCTCGGGCGTTTATTTTGCAGAATAAAATCATTTATTCGGCCATAAATACCGTTTATTTCACCTCGGGGTCGCTTTTAGTCCCTCGGGAGGGGTTTCAACCCCTCGCCCCTCGCTCCCGCTCGGGGCTCGGGGTTGAAAACCCTCCCTCGGGACTAAAAACGACCCCTCGGTGAAATAAACGATATTTATTCGGCCGAATAAATGCTTATTATTCTGGAGAATTTGTATTTAATACAAGTCTGTATTTGGAATCCCATTTGCCTGTAGTTTGACATGTCTTTATCTTGCCTGTATCCACCTGGTCCAGACGAAAATATCGGGAAGTATCGGGAAACTCGGGGAAATTCAGGGAGTTTCGGGTATTTCCTTTGCGGTGTAAGGACTCGCCATCATCGAAGACAGAGACGTGCACTCCGCGGCGGGTAGCGGTGCAAGATAAGGTACCAGTGGCGAAGAGAGGTGGCACGAAGAGGTAGTCACGAAAGAGAGCAGATGCAGATTATCGCCACAGTGCTAACCCTAACCACCAGGACCAGGGGCAGTGACGGTCGAAGACGGCAATTCGAGCGAGAGTAAAGTTGATAACCAAAATGAGAGGCATGATGGCCATCCTGAAAGCAGGATTGCAGGATGATGTTTGGCCGAGGATAAGGTTGCTATGGCGACTGGGACAGAGAGATAACGCAAAGATAGAGAGTCCTCCTTATGGGGTGGTCACGCCTTCGCAGTCCCAGGGCCTCTACCACCTGCATACGGTCGTCGACTCGAGACGAGTTGGAACGCGGGTACCTGTTTTCCGGAGATTTCCGGTTCCTTCCGTACTCTACAACTCCCCACGTAAGTGAACGTGGACTCCCACTCCTTTCAACCGGGTTAGTTGCCGATATTGACCGGGAAAACAAAGCTGCCGAGGAAACGAAGAAGCGCGAGGAACAGCAGGCTGAAGCCAAGGCAAAAGTCGTCGATGTAGACCTCGAGAATCAGTGATCATTTAGAGTCAAAGACATGTCAAAAACATCAAGGCAGCTGCACTGTAGCCTACAGGGTCTGTTTTTTATTCTGTATTTAATTGTATTTAATTTTATTGTGTTTTATCATACTATGCAGTCCGCCGCATTCCGCCCGACTTACACGGACTAAAAATACTCCCACACGGACTTACACGGAATCGGGGTGAGTCCGTCTGGGGTGCGGGTGGGGTGCGGGTGAACGTTTTCCAATGAAAATACTCAGTATCCTTAGTATTGCTTCGTATTCTTAGTATTTCTATTCTTGCACATAACAGTCGTTGCGAACTTGGTCATTGCGGTTGCGGAGACCAGCAGCAAGAACACAGGAAACAAACACACAACTTCGAAGGGGGGGGGGGGGGGGGGTCGTTGTATAATGGTTTAGCTTGAAGGGTGTTGGAAAGGTTGAAAAAGGTTTTGGGGGTCACCGTCGGTTTGTGTTTTTATTTTTTTCTGTATATTTTTTTTGGGGGGTAATTATTTTTTCGGGGGTTCGCGTAACCCTTCTTTTCCGGAAGATAACGTTATCTTTTCTTTTCTCTCTGGCGCTCTTTTTCTCTCTATCTCTCTCTTTGGCTAGCAAAGCGACTATTGCGACCGACACCACGACCACACCCGTAATGAATGTGATCAAGGGCCCCCCACGTTCTACATGTTGAGCAGGGGTTGCCATGTAGCCCGTACCGGTCTAAGCCTTCATTGCAGCTTCCATAAGCACCCCCGTTGGGACGGGTCCGACGGTCCGTTAGTCATCAGCGACATCGGGCGGGAAAAAGTAAATAAAAAGAAAGGGGAAAAATGGGGGTGTGGGTGGATAAGCTCGTGGTAGGTTGTTCGGAAATAAGTACAACCTCAAACTACGCCTAGCACAGGGCCAGGCGGCATATACGTGCCTTCATCCTCTCATGTTAGTGTGCGTTCACTCGTACAGACACTTCGAGTTTTTCCCGTTAGTCAGGGTAAACGGGTGCGGAGTGAAATATAGACCAGCCAGCAATCAAGAATCCGATGAGGCTCAAACGACGCGGATCAGAATCTCACACCCGCGAGGTGGCAACGTCTCTCATGCGCGCGGAGTCCCCTCAGACCTTGGAACGTCTGGCCATCCTTCGTGCATTCGACGGAGCAGTGTTGACATCGCAGCACCGGGGAACCTGTTAACTGCTGTTCAAACAACTGACCATGCGGTGTCAGACATTGGGAGTCCGGCAAGGGCGGGCAGGGTGGCGAATTACCAAAGGGGCAGAAGGAGTCAGGTGATCCTTCCGACTGCCGGCTCATCAAATTACCGGCTGAACCTGGGGGTGCAGGCAAGTCGGGTAGCCGATCCTGAGTGGGAAGCACCATGGAGGGTGACGGGGCACGGACAGTCATGTCGTGGGCATTCCGGGGGATCCGGACAAAGGCCGCGAGGTAAACGTCACCCCACGGAATGTCGTCGACAGAGGTGACGTGCAGGTCGTCGAAGAGGATCCACCCCGTGTCTTGCGCAACGTACGTGACGTAGTGCCCGCTAGCCGTATCCTCCCCCATGTGCACCACGACGGCTGCGAGGCGTAGCAGATGGTCCGGCGGTCCGAAGAAGGGGGGCAGTTTCACGTCATTCTGGCGCCTGGCACCGTTTCTCGTGTAGATGCCAAACTGCATCAGAACACATTCAGCTGTCAGACGGAGATCCATGCTTTCAACCACCGTACCTACAGCCTTGCAGTCGCATACTCTCTCCGGATTCACAAACCCGTGCACGTGGAGAGAGTCTTCCAGCTTCCTTCCGCAAGGAATTTGCAAACATTGCATTACCTGACTGCTGGAAGAAGTGCGTCCACATGCACTGCATCGTACTGAGCTGGTCCAGCCGTTCTCCAAGCATGTTACGAAGAGTTGGTAGCCCGGGCAGGGGGTCCCCGTTTCGTCCGGACCCAGCGTCGCACTAGTCGCGCTGAGTATCGCTACCAGAGCTTCGTGCGCATCGTGCTGCCGTGCATCGCAGAAGTTTGCGAACATGCTCAGGATGGCTTGGACACCCATTCTCCGACAATCCCGGCTACGCTGGTCACCACTGTCGCGAGAGCTTGACAGCATGGCAAAGTAAGCCAGGAAGTCCCCGAGAAATCCACGGCAGTTGGGGAGGTCCTGCGCAAGGCTCCAGTACATCTCTCTGATCGGCCCAACCCGTAGCAGGAGCTGCAGCACCGCACCAAAGAAGCACGTGTTCCCCAGATTCGGGAGGCCGGCGGGGCCAAACAGCGTCGGATCATGCCTCACGGAAGGCGGGTGTGTACAAACGTCTGATCGGTAGCACGTGGATGGAGGGGCAACTGTTAGAACCGGTTTGTGGACATTCGAGCGGCGTCGCTTTGAAGCCCGTTGTTCGTCCTCTTCAGCCTTTCGCTTGTGGCCTTTCCGCGTGGACTCACGGGGGGCGGTCGTGTCAGCCTGTCGGGTCGGTGCTTCGGTGGGCGGTGATCGGGGGGCGTCATCTTCAGCTTCCGGGACAGGTTGGGGGCGGCCATTGTATTTCACGAAGGGTCTTTCAGCCAGAAGGCGCTCGATCGCAAGGTCCATCGCGGCCGGCTCTGGCAGTGATAGAGTGCGTTCCACCTCGTGAATGAGCCAGAAGAAGTGCCTCCGCACCTTCCCGCAATGCTCGCCAAATTTGGCCTCTGGGTATGTGTCCAGGAGCCATTTGCGGAATCCACTCTTCAAAACGCTTTTCCGGTAACCACGCCGCATGAGTTTCAAGACCGTGTTGTTCATTTCGGTCTTGAAATCATATATGTTGTTGGCGATCCTACCGTTGCGAACGAGGGCCCCAATGAGGATGCTCGAACCGAAGTTTGACGGGGCCGTAGACAGGACTGACGTGTACGCGAGGGGGCGGTACGGGTAGGCTTTCGCCTTGTCCAAGACCGACAGTCGCATGTATCGCCTTCCAGACGCGCCGGAGACCTCATGTCGTATCCGTATGCCAAGGAAAGTCGCATCCCCTACGCATGCATTCGTCTGCTTGTACCCCATGCTGTAGATGGACTCGGGAGGGGGTTTCGTCCCGAAACAGAGCAGGTCATCTATAAAACGGCGCGTCATGCTGAGGAGTGTAGCCCGCCGGATGTCCCTTTCAGCCAGGAGTCTCATCATGTACCTCTTCTCCTTTGCGTAGCAGAAGAGATTGGCAATGTCTGGGGAGGCGTTAGCGCCCATCGGGATGCCCAATATTTGCCGCATGAGGATGCCGTTCACCAGTACGTACGTGTTCGCCAGGCAGAAAGCGAGGAGGGCCTTGAGGTCGTGTGCAGAATATGCTGCCTGCTGTGAGCTCAGATCCGTCAACAGCATGAACGCAAAACAACGTTTCTTCTTCTGCGGCCCATGTTGGCTCTTCGGTCGTACTAGGACCAGTTCATCAACCCGAACGCCGAGCCGTTCGGCCTCCGCTGCAAAGGCTTCGTCGATGGTACCAGCGATTTCCTCCAGCAGTTCCTCGAGTCCCAGCTGGTCGTACATGGTCGTGAAATCCCATGTACCCGCGACCAGGCCCGAGAGCTCGTCAACATGCGTCTTCAGAAAGAAGGCGGTGTCGTCACTGGACTCCGTGATCCAGAAGAATCTAAACCCGGTCGCGTTGAATCGGTCGTTGTCCTCCCTCCGTAGGATCTCCATGACTGATTTCAACAGACCCGTTAGATCCAGCTGTGCATCCGTCGTCGATGAAAATGTTGCATCGGGGCGGCGTGTTTCGCGTTCAGGAAAAGTCTCCCCCGGGCCCACAGTGTTTTTGCGGGAGACCCCGGCGATGTACCGCATGGTTATCACCTCCTTGTGTAGTTTCAAGGTGCCATAAAGGTAGGGGAGGGTGTTCGTGGGGCTCAGCCCTTTTTGCTCCAGGTACGTCTTGTGATCTGCTACGACTTCTTCCGGTGTCTTCTCGCTCGGGGCGTAGTTCACGCTGTGGTTAACCTTCGTGTACAGATCCTGGTTGTAGAATCTTCTACACACGAACCCGAAGTCGTGAGAACTCTTGTCGACCGGGAGAATTACGAGGTCCTTGTGCAGTTCTCGCAGGCGTCGACGCGATGTGGTTGTCACCTCCGGTTCGGCACCAATACGCGTCACGCCGACGGTCGACATTATCTTCTCCCGCAGCAGTCTGGCGAAACTAGGCGGGGAGTCATTAAAGTACCCCTCGACGAACAAAGCCACCGCCCTATCCACTTCAGTACAAATAGCTTCGTCGCCGCCATCCGGGCGGAACTTGCGACCTTTGTCGAAGAGCGTAACTAGTTCGCTGCAGGTGTCGAGGAGGTGTGCTTGCCCACACGCATGGCCTTGAATGTGGTATCCTTGCAGCAGATACTTTTGACACGGGCAGTCTTCGGGCGGAGGGGCCGGCTCCGGGGTCGTCTGTCTTGAAACCTCTGTGAAGTTGGAAAGGAGGACCCCGAGAGGGGGGTTGAGTGACGTAGAGACTCTCGTGTTGATGAATTCCGTGGGGTCGGCGAGGAGAGCACGGAGTTGGGCATCATGGCGGAAGATAGCGGCAAGTTTGCGCTCGTCCAGCAGCTTGCTGACCTGTTGGATGCAGAACCACGGGGTTCGTGCCGCACTTTTCTTCTTTTTCGCGAGGTGGTTTATCTCACCAAGCCGTGCAGTGAGCAGCTCGTCCAGGATCCCCACCTTCGGATGCTGCAGGTGTTCGATCATGAACCGCCGAACCCACGTCCGAACCCTGTACACCCGGCTCTTCATCCACGGGTTCACGTCATACTCCCGCAGTGCGTCCTCCTCAAGTCCGAAGAGGTGCTGCAACTGCCTACGGATGCCGAAGAATCTACCCCGTCCCTGGTTGATCCGTATCTCTTCGCCATCCACGTGAACCCACGGCTCCCCACGCTCGCGTGAAGCTCCTTGGGCGTCCCGTTCGTTGCCCGGTGCCTTTGTGAACGATGGTGCAGTGCGGGGCTTTTTCCTCCGTCTGTTCAAATCGCTGGCTGTCCTCACCGTGTTGAACATCGGCTGCAGCATCGCGATGAACGCCATCTCTATCGGCTCCGACACCCTGTCGAACGAACTCCCGTCGGAGTAAAACGCACCAGGGATGTCGTAGAGCACGAAAGCGTACGGCGGGGAAGGGAGGTTCTGTAAGTGACGCTTGAACTGGTCCTGTTTGCTGTTCCTGCCAGACCAGTGTTTGGCGACCCTTTCCTGCATCGTCTTGCCTGTCTTGCCGATATATAACAGGTTAGCATGCGAGTCCACGAGTCCATAGATGAGACCCGAAGCCTTGTAGTTGCTCGGGTTCTCCGGCTGCTGGAGCTTGAGCGTCGCGTATGTGTGTGCAAGCTTCCTCCCGTATCTTCTCAGGAACCGGCTCGTGAATTCCACGCCTTGCTCCTTCCATTTCGACCAGTCGATCTGCGTCGTCTTTTCCGTCTTCGTACGAACGCAGTCGGTTTGGAAGAAGGGTGCGAGGAATGGTTTCGCAAACTCCGGGCGCCGCCGCATATCCGCGTCGGCAGGCGGTACACGCATCTTGACCCGTTCCGGTAGGACCTCGCGCGTTTGTGGACCGGGTCGTCGCAAAACCGGACACGCGGAACAGTCGGGGGGTTTTTTTTGGGGGGACGGTGGGTCGTCGTGGAGGAAGGCCAACGAGTCGGAGGGAAGATCTATGACGTAACGTAACGTAACGGAAGGGGTGATAGGGAGGGGCGGGCGGATGGGGCGGCTTGTTCGTCTGGACGGTCGGCGGTGCAATACACGGGGGGGTAGGGAATTCACGCTTCTAAACTACTGCTACTGGTTTTTTTGCCAGGCTCAGGGCCCGACGCGTCTTTTGTCGATTTTCTGGGGTTTCGGTTGTACAATGGAACAGGTCCCGATTGGTAGTGACGAGACCGTACGGGGGCAGGATGGAGTTCACCTAGACTCTGCCCGGTCTCGATGCCGTGGTTGGTGGTACAGCGGGGCGAAGTCGATTTGGGTGGACCGTCTCCCTACCTGTACAAGGCGAAGGCCGGCAAGTCTGAACCGTCCAACAAGAAGAGAAGGGTGACAATGAGCCAGGCCATGCAGGATGCGGAGTCCAGCAGCGAAGCACCGACCAGCGATTCCGAAGGTGGCTCGTCCGTCCCGATGTCGGTCTCGTCGGTTCTTGGTCCGCTCTTTGAGGCAGTCGAGGCAGCCTCACAGGCTGACGATGCAGGTTCACAGACAGAAGATGCAGGTTGACAGGCCGGCGGGTCAGCCTCACAGGCTGGTACGCCAGCCTCGCAGACAAAGGTGGTCAAAAGACCGTCTAAGCTGCAGCTCCGAAAGGGGCTGGCGAAGGGCGCAGCGAAGGTTGCAGTGGCCGGCAGCAAACGCCACAATCTGCTGATTACAGCCGTAAAAAGGATGAACAAGCTCACAGACGCAGAAAAGGAAGGCTTGGAGCTCAGGAAGGTGAAGGACCTCCCTTCATCTTGGAAGTCGTTAGCACTCAGAGACCCCAACGTCACGTTGCAGGAAGAAGTGATCTGGTGCGGTTCATGCCAAAAGAAAATCAACTACCTCGACAGCACCACGTGCAAGAAGCATCACACCTACGAAGAACACAAGAAGAGGCACACACTTCTGGTGGCACAAAAAAAGGCTGGCGCGGTTGTTGTGGACGTTGACGCCGGTACCGCAAACGTCACTGAAAAGGGGACCGCCGTACAGGACTTCACGAGGTTGGTTGCGATGGCCGGCATGAAGGCAGGGGCAGTGGCTTGCATGCGTGTCTTTTTCAGAAAGCATGTCTCCCCGGCAATTCCCCACACGAGGACGCTCATGGATATGAGTCGGGGGTGCGATGCGAAGACGCAGATGCAGAAGGATCTAATAGAGACGATCGGGACATCGTTTGGCATTGGGTTTGATGGATCCATCATCGACGAGCTCAAGGAGCAGGCATTGGCAGTGGTCGCATACGACAAGGGACGAGCATACTTGCTGGGACTTCGCGTTGGAGAGGACGGTGAAGCCTTGGACACAACCTCTCAGTCGGAGTTTGTTGCCAACGTCCTCAAGGACTACGGGATCAAGATACCCAACGTCGCTTACATCGTCGTTGACAAGGCGTCGACGAACGTGGTCGCCCTTCAGGACTGGGAGGGCATTGTGATATACTGCTTCGGTCACCATCTGAAAAATGCCATCAAGCCGTGGTTCAAGCTGAGTCACCCGAACGCCCACGACACACTGCGTCTCTTCAGCAACGCTTTCTACAAAGCACCCACGCGTGAGGTTCGGTGGGTGCAGGCGCAGAAGGCAGTCGTGACCCATGATGTCGATGCAGCCGCTACAGAAGACGAGATTCCGATCGCCCAAAAGCTGACTGCCCTGCTGTCGTTGCACGAGGATGGCGAAGACGTCGAAGCTGACATCCTTGAGTGTCTTGGTGAAGGAGATGGAGACATGTTGGAGCGTGCAAAGGAGAGGTTGACGCAAGCTCAAAATGAGAACGTGCCAGTGGACTTGACACCAGAACCACAACGCGAGCAACGTCCCAGCCCGGAATACCCCCCCTCTATCAACGACACGAGGTGGGATTCCACCTTCAGATGCCTTGCCCACCTGGTCCCCCGCCTGCAGTCTCTTCCAGCATTTCTTGAGAAAGAACTGAAAAGGAACACCACACCCGAGAGTATCCAACTACTTGCGGGGAAGTTCAGCGATGCAGACGTCACAGAAACGTGTGCAGCTCTTGTAACGGCCTTGGAAGCCATGGAACCCGTCATGCCCCTTTTCAGTTTTGCTGCTGATCCACCCGCGCGCAAGCCCCTTGCAGCGGAACTCCCCGCCATGGTTGCAAAAGCCATGAAGGCCGTTGGCAACGATCTCTCCGCCGTCCTGAAAGAGATGTGGAGCACCTATCTTTCCCGGGACATCTTCAAATCCATGTGGCTCTTTTGCCCTGAGAAGCTGGGTACGAAGAAGGCAGCGGGAATTGCCATCCCCTCAGTGGAGTCAATCACGGACACATTCAAGGGCGTGTTTCACCGCGACGCCAAAACCCAACTGGGCGAGTACCTGAAGGTTTCGATCAGCGTCCTGACGAAATGGAAGGATGCCGAAGCATTCTGGACTTCGAAGAAGCAGGTATGGCCGGATCTCTCAGCCGTAGCTCTCACGCTGTTGTACCTGCCCGTCAGTGTAACGCGGGTGGACGCCGTGTTCAGCCAGTTGGGGGCAATCTCAAATGAGAGAGGGGGGAGAATCAACCCTTCTGCATACGAGACGACAGCCCTTTACTACTGCAACAAAGACATCTCTGGGAGGTTCAAGGACTTCGACGACGAACATTCGCTGTCTCGGGTGTGATTCTCAATAACAGGCATCTGAGAACACAACAGTGCAAGCCTTTTTTCTACGTTCAGTGTTTTTCCGGGACTCCCGGAGTGACTTTTCTGAGCGCACCCTGCTACAGTGTGGCTCGCTGGACCGGAAGAGTGAAAGCCACGAGAGGTCCCCGGAAGTGTTCTCTCCCCTGTTTCCCCTGTTCCAGGAGGTTCAAAGACTTCGACGACGAACATTCGCTGTCTCGGGTGTGATTCTCAATAACAGGCATCTGAGAACAAAAGTGCAAGCCTTTTTCCTACTTTCCTACTTTCAGTGTTTTTCCGGGACTCCTGGAGTGGCTTTTTTTAGCGCACCATGCTACAGCGTGGCTCGCTGGACCGAAACCCGGGAAGAGTGTGCACCACGAGAGGTCCCCGGAAGTGTTCTTTCCCCTGTTTCCCATCTTTCCCCTCTTCAGCCACGACGAAGTTACGCACATATCCCTTTGTGCTTTTCTCGTTTCCATGCGCATCTTCCTGGATCAGGTTTCTTGGCGCATGGTCCAGCCGGGTAGAGAAGAACACCAAGAGACCGTGAGTCGGCATTGCGGATTGTCATGGCGAACTGCGTTCCGTGGCGGAAGACTCGGTCGCCAACACTGTCCTCGAGTGGGATTACTCCCCGTGTGTACGCCACAATGTACGCGGCATACCGCTGGTGTCGCTGAGAAGTGATAACGGGTCCTTGTCCTGGCTGTTCAACCCGGCACAGATGGGCACAGGGGATCGGAAGCAGTCGGGACCGTGCACATACGCAGTGCACATGAGGCAGTGCGCCGCTGTGGCCACACCCTGATTGAACAGTTGTGCGCCCGTGGACTGCGACCGGCAGACACAGAGCCCACTCGCGGTTGGAGGTGGGCTCATAGTGGCCATAAGCTCTTCCCGAGTGTGGCAAGGATACTTGACCGCTCACCATCATCACCATAATTGTGCTGCTGGTCTCCGCAGCCGCAATGAAAAGGTTCACAATGACTGTTATGTGCAGGAATGGAAGTAAAAGTCCACGAATAAATACTAAGACTACTGAGTATTTTTCATTGGAAAACGTTCACCCGCACCCCACCCGCACTCCACACGGACTCACACCGAGTCCGTGTGGAGTGCGGGTGGGGTGCGGGTAGGAGTCGTCGGCGGAAAAAAAAAAAAAAAATCTGCGCGGAATGCGGCGGACTGCATAGTATGTTTTATTATTGAATTTGTATTTAATTATTTGACCCTTGTATTATACCATCTTTGGGGGGCGGAGGGTGAGGACCCCCCTGCCAGTCGGCACCCTGTGCCACATGGAAGGCGTGGGTCGTTGCTGCAACCGCTTATCGAATATGAAACAAGAAGCGGCACATTTGACGGGTTTCGGGTTTTGGCTAACACAGAGCCACCCGAAGCATGGTGGGGGGCAATACGAAGAACGCACCCCCAGTCTCTTTTGGCACCTTTGGCCAAGAAGATAACCATAGTTGTACCTCACTCCTCTCAGTGTGGAAGAGTCTTCTCGGTAATGGGGTGGATGTCCAGTGGGAAGCGGTGCCGGCTCAACTCTGACAAAGTACACAAACTTGCGAGTTTTGGACGACAACCTCTTAGGAAAATAAAGGGGGGGGGGGGGTCGAATAATAACAGTTATTTGACACACGTCTGGTTGTCTAAAAACACTACCACTATTTGATCCTGCTACTGTTCGGCTACCCGGAACTTTTTTTATTAGCGTTATTTGTGGATTAGAAGGTCGGTATTTTATAGTCTCCGGTTGACCGTAGAGGCTTGGGTATGGCGGGGGGTTGAGAAAAGTAAAAGAGTGCGACTCGTTTCGGGTGTTGTGTCACTCCGTTGTGAAACCTTGTGAAGTCCCCTAACGCGTTTAGAGGGTGCTTGGGTTTGGGTAGGGTGTGGTCGTTCTGCTGCGGCGTGAAAAGCCAGGAAGTTTCGACGCTAATCTTCGACTCTTGATTAAGTAGTTCACCGGGTTGCGTGCTCGTCAGGAAGATCCCGGTGCCTGGCTTTTTTTATTATTCGACAAATCGAATAACAACACAGTGTTATTATTCGACCCCCCCCCCCCTTTACAAAACCCCAACAACACTGGTTAGTGGGATGCAGATGACATTGATCCGAAAGAAAAGCTTGAAGGTGCACGCCATCCAATAGATTACACTTTAATCATGTTCAGGCGCGCACCAGTCGCTGGCTGCTGCGGCGAGCCCCGACACACAAGACAGCAAAAAAGGAGACGAAGCGGTTCCCAGATTGTCAACGAGGGTATAATTCGGCCTCCGGCACGTCGTAAGCGATTCCGATGATACAGTCACCAACTGCCAAATGTCTTTCGCTACGAGCAACCCGAGAAAAAAAGAAACACTTGCGTACGCTCCTGGACCAGATCAGTGATCGGCTGAGGAAACGGTGTCTTATTTTCTTGAGGTTTCTACGTTGACGGGCTTCGTCAAGTAAGAACACGCCGGTGAAAGTTATCGAAGTAACGGTTTCATTTTCGTGGTTCAAGAAAGGACGCATCCGGACTGTCCCGATTCACGAGGGCGCCTGAGTTCGAGTGCCATCTGCAATGGATTAGCAGTAGTGGATTAGCTTCCGCAAGTCAGATTCCAAGGATTAGGTATTGATCCATCATCGTGCTGTGTTCACGTCTAAAAGCTGCGACTTGAAGCATGCTTCGCGCAAGTCAGTGGGTTGCATGCATATCTTAGCTTCTTCAGCAAGGTCAGATTTCAAGGATTAGGTGATTGATTCATCATCGTCTTGTCCTCGCTTCTGAATTCTGAGTTTAGAAACAGCTTTCAGCAGACAAGCGGGGTGGGAGAAAACTGTACCGACCACTCCCACAGGTACCTGGTGTCCTTGTAGAGCAGCGGAGGCGGACGGCAAGGTGGGACGCTGCTCCGAGGAGGCACAAGGGTGGAAAGGGTGAGTCTTGTCTTCCTACCTTACCTGTAGGAATCATGCAGGTGTCTCGCACTACGCTGCAGCTCGACACATCGACATTTTGCTTTGTCCGAGAAGTACCCGCAGATGAACAGACATTGCTTGAGGACAAAATACGCCCAGGGCAACGCCGGACGTCTTGAACGCAGCGAGATGAAATGACGACGGTGAATCCACAGTCGGCATGCAACCGGGCAGCAGCTTCGATGAGCGTGAGAAGCAGCAGAATCGATGAGCACCGCCTGGGTCTCTTGTCTTCCTCAGCCAGGCATGAAAAGATCATCAGACTGGATGCGAAACGGATGCTACCTGCATCGAAACAAACTGGATGCGATGCGAAATGGATGCGGCACCTGCATCGACTTCACCGCTTGCGGTACACGTTCATTTCTACCGCGCACTTGCTTCCCAAATTGAGGCGACACACTTTAGTTCCATGTTGCATCCCCCCAATTATGTGCCAAACAAGAGCACATAACAAAGAAAACGGCGCGTGTCAAATAGCTGTTATATTCGACGGTGAGGACAGCCCCCCGGTGCGATGGAGCTGTACGGATGTACATGGCCATGTTGGCACGATGACAGGCGAATGAATTGGGCATGCTACTCGGCCGTCGCAATACACCAGGGGAACCCCGAAAGAACTGCAAGCATTGCACAATCAAGGTCGGATCACAAGTTCGCGGGAGCCAATCTTATCCTACAGAAGGCCCTGTTGAGGCGTTGCGGTGGGAGCTGTCCTCCCATCGCGACATAGAAAGGGCGAAATAAATCGGGACACAGTGGACGGATGTTCAGTCCGGCAGTTCGATAATTGTTACACTACTATATTAAACTAGCAACAACAACAAGTAACTATAGTTTGCCCAAAGGGGGAGGGGGTAGGGGCTGTCAGAAGCCCTATTTTGGAACAGACAGATCTTCGGGTTCGTAGCCCCCGCCAGTAGTACTCCACCCTCAACCCTTGGGCAACCTCGCGTCTGCGCATCCCTTTTCATTCGTCCTGTCCGGCGCCGTCACCCACCGTGTTAGTGCCGCCAGCCGCAACACGCCTTCGACGGGACTTGCGGAAGCACGGGAGGAGCGAGGAGACCGGAAACTCTTCGGAAGAATGCTGCCCTCAAACTCGTCTTCCTCTCTCTCTCTCTCTCTCTCTCTCTCTCTCTCTCTCTCTCTCTCTCTCTCTCTCTCTCTCTCTCTCTCTCTCTCTCTCTCTCTCTCTCTCTCTCTCTCTCTCTCTCTCTCTCTCTCTCTCTCTCTCTCTCTCTCTCTCTCTCTCTCTCTCTCTCTCTCTCTCTCTCTCTCTCTCATCCCTTGAACGCCAGCTGGGCACGCCGCTGCACCGAAGCAACGCCACCCCAGAAACTCTGTGGTCAAAACGAAGGGTTGTCTGTTGACGAGAGATTCCCTGCTCGTGGTTGCTTTTGGGCTATCTTGCACGCGTTACGCAGGGAAGAGGGTGCCGCATACATGTCCAGACAGAAACTAGCCCAGCATCTACCTGGCGCGCCTGACCCAGCGAGCTACGAGGGTCCAAAAATACAACCTGCCCCTTTTCTTTTTTAGAAACATTTTCTCCTTTCCTCCTTTACTTTGATCATAGGTGTCACGGCAAGTTTTGGCAGCCGCTGCTTAACAAGCGAGCGGCGCGAGCGCCGCTCGCGGCAACGAAAAAGGAAACAGCGTCGACCGGACGGGCGACCAAGAGGCCGCCACCAACGCCAGGAACCAGCGAACGACCAGCGCGGAAGAAGAGGGTGCTCGGCACCCCGAAGGAAGGCCCGATCGCCGGCCGCAAGCGGAAGAAGACGAAGGCGACCACACCCGACTCAGGGGTGCATCGAAGGAAGAAGAAGGTACCGAGGGCAAGCAGCTCTCAGAAACGACCGGGGACCACGGGCACACCAATGCCCTCGAAAGTGGAAAACGGGCACTCCTGCCCGCCATCGTACTCGCCGACTCAGTCTTTGGAATCGCAAGAAAGCCAAACCCCGCTAGCTCCACAAATGCTCGACCTCGACGACGCAATGGCAGGTGACGACGTCATCCGATAACCTGACTTTCAAGGCAGTGCATGTTGATCCGTGTGGCTCATGTACTTAAAAGAACTCAATGCTTAACAAAATTTGACGTGGGCGGCTTTGGATTTACATCTGCATGACACCTCAATACAAAAGAAGTTGTCGACAACTAACAAGTAAAAGAATAAAACAAAACTACGCATTTCTTCTATGGGGCTCTCCGCCAGCAGCCTTCTTGAAATCCCTGTCCATTTACAGTGAAGGGTACGGCGCGCTCCGTTGGTTTCACGCGTAGGTCCGTAATGTGCAGCTGCATCCGTACCTGTTGGCGCACGCAAGTTAAAAATGGAGTAGAGCGCTGCACAGATTCATCGGAGTCTAGCTTTCGCTTCTTCGTCTTGGCTCGGCACAAGCGGCACACCAAGTGCCCGCTGGGCACACCTGCACCGAAGCAACACCACCCAGAAACTCTATGGCCTCCCTTCAAACGAAGGGTGGACGGGAGATTCCCTGCTCGTGGGTTGATCGCCTACCTTGCATGATAAAAGATGCGCAGGGAAGAGGGGAGCCTTGCGCAGTTCTTACGGGGCTCTTCGTCAACAGCCTCTTGGAATCCTCGCCCCATTTATAGTTGAGCTGCGTCCGTATCTGCTGGCGCATGCAAATATTATGGATAGAGCGCTGCACGTATTCGTTGGAGTCTAGCTTTCGCTTTTTTTGTGGTTATTGTGAGTTTTGGCTCAGGCACAAGCGGCACACCAAGTGCCCGCAAGCTTACCCAGTGGCACACCAAAACAGGCGTCCCCCCTGCTGCGCGTAAACTATGGAACTCAAAAAACTGACAGCAGCGCGCGCACGGTGTGTCAGGCATGGAAGAAGTGCCAACGTGGCAACTACAGCCGTAGTGCACGAGACTGACGCCGCACACACAAGGTACTGGAATGTCATCAAAGCGTGGCAATGGATTCCAGTCGTGCCAATAGAGTGTTGTCATTGCCAATGTGATTCCTGACAGGACTGCAATGTCATCAGAGCGTGCCAATGGATTCCATGCCACAAAATAGCACTCAAAAAAGCACGTGTCAGTAGAGTTTTCCGTTTCATGAGTAAGTTCAATCCAATGAGATTCCTGAAAATACTGGAATGTCATCAGAGCGTGGCAATGGATTCCATGCCGCAAAATGTCACTCAAAACCCCACGTGGCAGTGGAGTTTGCCGCTACACGCGTCAATTCAATCCAATGAGATTCCTCGAAACACTGCAGTGTCCTCAGAGCGTGATCTTACATCCCATGGACAGGACTGCATGCAAAAGGCGCGTGTCAGGAAAGTTTGCCGTTACATGAGTGAATTCAATCCAATGAGATTCCTGAAAGTACTGTATTGTCATCATAGCATGATAGTAGATCCCAGGGACAGTGACCACACAACGACACTCAAAGCGAACGTGTCAGTAGAGTTTGCCGTTACATGCGTATATTCAATCCAATGAGATTCCTGAAAGTACTGTATTGTCATCATAGCACGATAGTAGATCCCAGGGACAGTGACCACACAACGACACTCAAAGCGAACGTGTCAGTAGAGTTTGCCGTTACATGCGTATATTCAATCCAATGAGATTCCTGAAAGCACTGTATTGTCATCAGAGTACCACCTGCCCTCTCAGACAGGAACGAAGACAGCAGATGTCAGAATGAAGTGCTGACTGCAGTCGTGGACTTGCACCCGTGGCGAAGAGAGATTCAGCTCTCTGGCTGGAGGGAACCACGAACACGGCTCGGTACTAGGACCGCAGAACTTGGCTAGTTTCTAGAGACAATCTACGCGTGTACTGTTGACTATGGTTCATTACTATCCACCTTTGCAACTCGAGGGTCTGCGCCGATCACGGGAGCTGGCTGTCTTCTCAGAGGGGATGAAGGCATGCACAGCT
Organism: Diplonema papillatum; assembly: GCA_030068145.1. Taxonomy (NCBI): domain Eukaryota; phylum Euglenozoa; class Diplonemea; order Diplonemida; family Diplonemidae; genus Diplonema; species Diplonema papillatum. The sequence goes on from JAPJBO010000785.1 coordinate 26,395, forward strand.
GAATATGACACATTACTATCCACCCTTCGCAACTCAGGGATCTACGAGCACAGTACACTGCGCAGCGGTGCTGCCTGCCAAGCGGGTCACCTTCTTGAACGCTGAGCAAAAGTAAGGCAGCCGGCACGTTTCCGACCGGACGACGGTCACTTGCCTCGCCTCGCCTGGGCAGTGCTGTGCGCGGCGACGGCGATGCAGAGCTGATGCGCACCGGTGCTACAACCTGGCTGCGGTTTGGGGGTTTGATGTTCTTCCTTAAGGAACTGCCTGGGAATTGGCTTGTGGGGGTGATTTCGCCTTGTTTTTTTGCATTTTGCGGCCATTATTTCAGCCTAAACGAGCGTCCGACCACAGCTGACAATGACTCATTACTATCCACCCTTCGCAACTCGAGGGCCTGCGACGATCACGGGAGCTGGCTGTCTTCTTAGGAGAGAGCAAGGCACGCACAGCTGGCTGTGACTCATTACTATCCACCCTTCGCAACTCAAAGAACTGCGACGATCACAGGAGAGTGGCTGTCTTCTTCGAAGGGATCAAGGCGTGTACTGCTGACTATGACTCATTACTATCCACCCTTCGCAACTCAAAGATCTGCGACGATCACAGGAGAGTGGCTGTCTTCTTCGAAGGGATCAAGGCGTGTACTGCTGACTATGACTCATTACTATCCACCCTTCGCAACTCAAAGAACTGCGACGATCACAGGAGAGTGGCTGTCTTCTTCGAAGGGATCAAGGCGTGTACTGCTGACTATGACTCATTACTATCCACCCTTCGCAACTCAAAGATCTGCGACGATCACGGAAGAGCGGATGTTCTTCTTAGAGGGATCAAGGCACGTACTGCTGACTACATTGACTTTCTCCTGTTGAGGAGGAATGTAAGCACACTGGACCAAGAAAAAGGAGAGGAACGCGCGGTTTCGTTTTCGGTTTGTTTCTTCGTCTTTGGATCAGAACGACAAGAGGCACAAGGGGGGCTGCGCCCGGAAATATGAAGTCTAAGGAGCGGCGGAGAAGGGGAGGGGGATCGCAAGAACGTGCTTGGAATGGATATGTGCTCAACACCGCTCTGGTTCCGTCTGCGTCTGTTTCGGTCCTTGTTTAAGCCACTGACACAAGGCGGACCACCATCAGCGCGGAACCTGTGTGCCTGCAGACAGGACAGCGGTGTCTGGTTGCGGCTTGTGGGTTTGGCACCCTAAGCCTCGCACACGTGTTAGACTCCTTGGTCCGTGTTTCGACACGGGTAGTAGGGGCAAGGGAGGGTGGGAAGAAAGAACTCAGTCTTAGAAGACCCGCCTCAACCCACCCGAATTATTCTGTTGTGGGCTCGGGTGGTGCGTTCATCCTGCCATGCGCTTTTCGTATACTAAAGTAGTTGACCGCTTCGCCGGAAGTTAGCAAACGCCCGAATTTAGCACCACTCGAACGCAGCATCGCCCGAACTTTACTGTTGCCCGAACTTTAAATGCTGCCTCTCGGCGCCTGTCTTACCCGCGCGCCACGTCTCTCTTTTAGCGTTTCTTGTGGTTTAGAGGTTCGGTGTTTTAGGGTCTCCGGTTGACCATTGAGGCTGGGAGTCGGGTAGTGTGTGAGAAATGTGGGCACAACTACGCACTTCAACTACGGCTCGCCGAGTTTATAACTGGGTGCGACCGACACCAAGAAGAAATTCGCTTTGAATTTCTTGTCTTGGCCCCCAACGCACTTCTCTGTGACGAGTGCGCCATATCATGCAGGGTCAAAAACGTGTGTCTTTTTTGGAAAACGCTGCCGCGGGGCCGGTGGCCCCCAAGAAAAAAAAATTGGGGAAGGAACATTTCCGGAGTTGGGGCTTGCACTGATAAACGAAGCAACGGACGATCAGCATCAACTGACCAAAGGTGATGAAAAATGATAAGGCAAAAGTTTCTTGTTCATCGCGTGTACAGGGTATAAACCTCTCTGGGGGGGGTTTTCCTGTATTAGCACTTTTTCGTTGGCTTCGTTTTCTCTTTCATGTGCAACCGTTGTTCCGGAAATGTTCCCGTCAGTACGGATGTACTATTAAAAAAAGAAATTGCTCAGCTTCATCAAAAATCACCGCAGTTTTTGCTCCAAATTTATTTTTCTCAAAACCCCAATTTTTTTCCAGAAAAAATGGGTGGCCATTTTTTTTTTGGGCCTAAATCCCTGTTACCAAAAAGACACAAGATTTTGACCCTTGATCCATCCCTGGTATCCAGAAAGGTTGAGCAGCCAGCTCTTGACACGGCAGAGAGGAAGAGAGTGTTCCTATGCGTCGCTTTTTTTTTGCTTTTCTCTATCATCGCACGCAAGGACAAAGAGCTTCTAAGGGGGGGGTGGGCGGATGAGAGTTGACAAAAGGAAAGGAGATAACACGTATAAAGGGGCGGGGGGATCAATAACTACAGGTGGGCGTACTCGTGCTGTGATACTAGGACGGCGCGCTAGCAAGTTACTCATGAGCTCCTGCGCTGATAGCTGCTAGTGCTAGTGCATAAGGGCTGCTGAGGTGCTGTACACACATCCCACCATCCACAGTGTGTATGCTGATGGTATTCCAGCACCTACGTACTCATGACGCCGTAGGTACCAGGGATGCACAACAGGTGGTATGTGGTCCTCGGGACCTTTACACCATGCTGGTGGTATCCACAGCACCTCGGTATCATCTCGTAGGTATCAGGGATGCACAGCAGGTATACACTGGACGGGGCGAATGGCCCCGTCAAAGAGAAACCGTCCACTTCGGGCGTGCTGGGTCAGGAAGTTGTAGGAGCACACTTGCTCGGTGGTCATCCGCTGCTATCTCCTCCAGTACAAACGCCTATCGGGGAGATCCACATCAGAAATGCGCGAAGGCCGCAATAGGTTCGTTGGACAAAGATTTTGCTGATCTCCGCGCTCAACAAACGGAGTGTGGCAACCGTCTTCTCAACAGACGCAGCTGAGGTCTACACACAGGGCTCAGGCAGAACAGGATTCTACGGCTCGTCGGCCACTTCAGGCAAGAAAGGTGCCGAGTATGCTCGATGAGTTCCACAACAAAAGAATATGCGCAAAGGCCGCAATAAGGTTCTTTAGACCAAAATCTTGTTGATGCCCGCGCTCGGCAAACGGAGTGTGTCAAAATGTCTTCTCAACAGACGCAAGGGGGCCCAAAGACAGGGCTCAGGCTGAACAGAATTATACGGCTCGTCGGCCACTTCAGCAAAGAAATGTGAAAACGGGAAAGGTGTCGAGTAGAAGTTGAAGTGCTGGGTCAGGAAGTCGTGGTAGCACGCTCGCTCGATGGCCATCCGCTTATATCTCCTCCCAGTACATCCACATCAGAAATTCGCGAAGGCCGCAAAAGGTTCTTTAGACCAAAAAGTCACTGATCCCCACGCTCGACGAACGGAGTGTGTCAAACGTCTTCTCAACAGACGCAAGGGGGCCCAGCAGAGGTCTCACACAGGGCTCAAGGCAGGACAGAACTCTCAACTCTACGGCTCGTCGGCTACTTCAGGCAAAAAGGGTGCCGAGTAGAAGTTGAAGTGCTGGGTCAGGAAGTTGTGGTAGCACGCTCGCTCGATGGCCATCCGCTTATATGTCCTCCCAGTACATCCACATCAGAAATTCGCGAAGGCCGCAAAAGGTTCTTTAGACCAAAAAGTTACTGATCTCCACGCTCGACGAACGGAGTGTGTCAAACGTCTTCTCAACAGACGTGGAGAGGTAGTGATCCTTCCGTCCTCCTGGAGCTCTAGAGCTTCCAGGAGGGGAGGACCCCCTTTCCTATATTGGGCATGACCCCTTTTCCCGAACTGGGGGGGTCGGCGACGGCAAGGGGGCCCAGCAGAGGTCACACAGGGCTCAAGGCTGGACAGAACTCTCACCTCTACGGCTCGTCGGCCGCTGAGCCTCGTCACGGACCAAGATCCGCTTGAAGAAGTCTGTGCACTCGGGGGACAGCCGCCTGTCGGGGAGCTCCACGTCCACGTGCGCGATAGCTGCGATGAGATCCTGCTGGTCTTCGTACTCAGCGAACAGCGTGTGTCCGAACGTCATCCCGTACGCCAGAACTCCGAGGGCCCACACGTCGGCCTTCTCCCCCTGGAGCTTGCCGCCGAGGAACCCCGGGGCAAGGTAATCCAGCGCGCTGGCTCAGGATGTCGCGGTAGCACACTTGTTCGACGGTCATCCGCTTCTGTCTTGTCCGAGTACAAGTCGCTTATCGGGGAGATCCATCCAAAAATGCGCAAAGGCCACAAAAGTTTCTTGACCAATTTCTTTTTGCTGAGTGTGTCAAACGTCTTCTCGACAGACGCAAGGGGGCCCAGCAGAGGTCTCACACAGGGCTCAAGGCTGGACAGAACTCTCAACTCTACGGCTCGTCGGCTACTTCAGGCAAAAAGGGTGCCGAGTAGAAGTTGGCGTGCTGGGTCAGGAAGTCATGGTAGCACACTTGCTCGATGGTCATCCGCTGAGCCTCGTCACGGACCAAGATCCGCTTGAAGAAGTCTGTGCACTCGGGGGACAGCCGCCTGTCGGGGAGCTCCACGTCCACGTGCGCGATAGCTGCAATGAGATCCTGCTGGTCTTCGTACTCCGCGAACGGCGTGTGTCCGAACGTCATCTCGTACGCCAGAACTCCGAGGGCCCACACGTCGGCCTTCTCCCCCTGGAGCTTGCCGCCGAGGAACTCCGGGGCAAGGTAATCCAGCGTGCCGCAAAGGGTCCCCCTCCTCTCCTGCGGTGTCAGCAGCACGCCGGCTGACCCAAAATCGGCGAGTTTCACGTTCCGGTTGCTGTCGATCAGGCAGTTTTCGAGCTTCAAGTCCCTGTGGATCACCACTGGGCTGTGCTTGTGAAGGTAAGCGAGGGCAAGAGCCACCTGGCGGACGTAGAAGGCAACTGTGGCCTCTGGCAGTTGTCCGATGGTCCTGTGGAAGTAATGCGCCATATCACCGTGCTCGCAGTATTCGAGTACCAGGTATTTGTACTCAGCATCCTCGAAGACGCTGTGCAGTCTGACGATGAAGGGGTGCTTCAGGCGGAGGTGGACAGTGGTCTCCGTCTTCCAGCACCGCTTCGCCGCCGCGGCGGCCTCGGCCGTCATGTCGAGTAGCGCCAGCTTGTCCAACATCTTCACCGCCACGATCCGCCCGGTCTCCCGCTCGCGCGCTTTGTACACGACGGCCATGTTCGTCCTTCCGATCTCCTCCACGAGTTCGAGCTGCTCTATGCCCGTCACCGTCGGCAGGGGCCGGTCGTCCTCCAACTCCACCACCCGCTTCTGCACGGGCAGGCCGCTGGCGTCCCTTCTCACTGTGTACACACGCTTCGCCGCCGACATCTTTTTTTTTCTTGCTGCCTTTTTTTTCTTTATTTTTTCTTTATTTTCTTGTTTCCTGCGGGGGTGAAATAATCAGTTTTCCGGGCGCATGAGTTTGCGTAGGGTGTTCCAGTTTGCCTTTGTAGAATGCAAGTTCAGGTCTTTGGAAGTAATGCGCCATGTCATCGTGCTCGCAGTATCCCAGGACCAGGTATTTGTACTCCACATCCTCGAAGACGCTGTGCCCTCCCACGATGAAAAGGTGCTTCAGGCAGAGGCGGACGGTCTCTGTAATCCACAACTTCGAAGACGCTGTGCACTCTCACGATGAAAAGGTGCTTCAGGCAGAGGCGGACGGTCACATCTTCGAAGACGCTGTGCACTCTCACGATGAAGAGGTGCTTCAGGCAGAGGCGGACGGTCTCTGTACTCCACAACTTCGAAGACGCTGTGCACTCTCACGATGAAGAGGTGCTTCAGGCAGAGGCGGACGGTCTCTGTACTCCACAACTTCGAAGACGCTGTGCACTCCCACGATGAAGAGGTGCTTCAGGCGTGGTCTCTGTCTTCCAGCACTGTTTCGCCGCCGCGGCAGCCTCCGTCATCGGTAATGGCTAACCATGTCCGGGCGAGGCCGGGGGGTCCGGTCGATGACGCGAAACGTTTTGCGCGCGGCGATGGGCAGAGCATTTGTTTAGGGTTTATTGTGGGTTAGAGGTTCGGTGGTTTAGGGTCTCCGGAGCATTGAGGCTGGGAGTCGGGTAGCGTGAATGATGATTACACACTTTAACTCCCGGTTAGCCAAGTTTTAGAGTCGGAGTTCGCTTGAGATTCCGTGATTTTAGGGTCTCCGTGTGACCGTTGTTAAATGGGTTCTCTTCAGGTGGACAGTGGTCTCCGTCTTCCAGCACCGCTTCGCCGCGTCATGTCGAGCAGCGCCAGCTTGTCCAACATCTTCACCGCCACGATCCGCCCGGTCTCCCGCTCGCGCGCTTTGTACACGACGGCCATGTTCGTCCTTCCGATCTCCTCCACGAGTTCGAGCTGCTCTATGCCCGTCACCGTCGGCAGGGGCCGGTCGTCCTCCAACTCCACTACCCGCTTCTGCACGGGCAAGCCGCTGGCTCACTGTGGACACACGCTTCGCCGCCGACATCTTTTTTTTTCTAGCTGCGTGTGTGCGTGCCGTGCTCCTTTTTTTATTGATTTTCTTGTTTCCTGCAGGGGGTAAAAGCTTCAATTTTCCGGCGGCGCAAAGTTTGTGTAGTAGTTCCAGTTTGCCTTGTAGAATGCACGTTCAAGTCTTTGGAAGTCATCGTGCTCGCAGTATCCCAGGACCAGGTACTTGTACTCTGCATTCTCGAAGACGCTGTACACTCTCACAATGAAGGGGTGCTTCACTGTGTACCTCGCATCCTCGAAGACGCTGTGTCGAGCAGTGCAAGCTTGTCCAACATCTTCAATCTCGCGCGCTTTGTACACGACGGCCATGTTCGTCCTTCCGATCTCCTCCACGAGTTCGAGCTGCTCTATGCCCGTCACCGTCGGCAAGGGCCGGTCGTCCTCCAACTCCACTACCCGCTTCTGCACAGGCAGGCCGCTGGCGTGTGTGTCACACGCTTCGCTGCCGACATCTTTTTTTTCTCGCTGCCTTTTTTTTCTTTATTTTTTCTTTTTTTTCTTGCTGCGTGCGTGCTGTGCTCCTTTTTTAGCGTTTATTGTGGTTTAGAGGTTCGGTGTGTTAGGGTCACCGATTGACCATTGAGGCTGGGTGTCGGGTAGTGAAGGGAAGTAGACACAATTACACACCATTTAACTACGGCTAGCCAAGTTTGAAACTGGTGCTGCCGTTACCCGTGTGTCATGTTCAGGTTCGGAATTATGATCAACCACCTAAACACGCTACCTACGTCTTTTTAGCCTGCACAATGCTTGATTGACGGACAACCCGCAAGATTGTTGGTTGGTCTTAGAGTTAAAGTTCGTTGAAATTCCGGGGGTTTAGGGTCTCCGTGTGACCGTTCATGAATGGGTTCTCTTAGAGCAAGAAAGAGCTATATGGTTACGGGTTGTATATTTAGTGCACGCTTTCGTTGGGTTATGGCTAGCCATGTCCGGGACTGACACCAAGTACATTCCTTCGTGGAGTGTAGTCTTGGGCCCCCCACGTTCTACAAGTTGAGCATTGAGTTCTTTAAGGTGCAAGTGCCATCAAGGCAGGCGAGCACTGTTCACGGGCTAGTGTTACTTTATGACGTCGTCCGTCGGGAGAGTCAACGATGATGAGGATGTGGTCAAACTAGCCATTTCCAAGTCAAGTTCAATTCCCGCTCGCTTTCGCGGTGCGGACTTTCCGGGCCGGTTTGGCTGTTTCCGGGTCGACGATGGGGAAGAAGTCAGGCATTCCATTTCGTGATCGAGCGTAGAGTTGTTCACGGCCTGCCGCGATCGCTTCGATCTTCGTGGCTTCCCTGTCGGGGACGCGAGCTTCGAGGACTCCTGCAGGGGTCGCTTCCGCCTCCTTCCGGGAGGCGCGTCTTTGGGCTCGCCGGTTGGCGTGCGCGGAAGGGTTGTTTGTACGGGGATGATGTTCCCCGTTGATGACGTCTTGGGCGACGGTGATGATGACGGTGATGAAGGCGGGGAGGTTGGTGAGCTGGTGAGGTACCGCGCCGTTCGCGTGCGTTGCCGCGTCGCTGCTTTCTTGGCCGGGCGCTTCGGCCCCCGGTGTCGCGGGGTCTCCTGCAGGATACGCTTCCGCCCCTTCCTGGGCAACTCGGACAGTTGCTCAGCCGCAGGCGAGCGCGACGTTCTACAAGTTGAGCAGGGGTTGCCTTGTAGCCCGTACCGGTCTGTTGTCCGCAGTTTTGTTGGACGCATACGCCCGCCACTAAACCCAGATTTACCTGTGTCTTCATGTGGGCTACAGCACATTTACATCCTTTGATCTATCGCAACTGGCAGTCTCCTCAAGCATTTCTTACAAAGCGGGTGCTTATACAAAAAGAATGAACGAAGGAGAAATGGTCAGCAACTCCGCACAACTCCACGAATTCTGCCGGTTGTCCAAATCTGTTTTTTTTTTTTTTTTTTTTTTTTTTTTTTCTTTTTTTTTCAGTTGACACGAGCAAGCAAGCAAAAGATAAAGGAAATGCGGTGGGAAATTAACGGGGAAAGGGGTGGGGGTGGGGGGTGTTGTAGTTGGGTCTTTTAGGGTGGAAAAAAAGGGTGGATGGGGGGGGGGATGAAAAGGCTTTGGGATGAGGGCACGCCGTGTGGCAACGTCTGCCGAACCTGTGGACGACTTCATGTTTTCAAGTCCTTAACTTGCGCGCGCTAGTAATAATCATACACGAGTTTGCACATAACACGTGACACGACACGCGAAAGACATAGCATGTGAGCACAGCATGTGGAATCACTTGTAACCGCACTACAACAAGTAGGTGTATATTTGCATCTGGGCGGGGGACACCTTCAATTAGATAGGAGTGGCGTTCAAATTACCCATCCCCCCTTTCGGAGTGACTGCCGATTATTCTTTTATTAGCGACGCTGTGTTTGAAAGGTGTGGCGGCGCGCGGAGAGAGAGAGCCGGAGCCGGTGGGTACCTTTTCAGGGGTGTCGTCCGTTTGGTGGTGGGGGGGGGGGTTGCAAGAACGTGCTTGGAATGGGTATGTGCTCAACACCGCACTGGTCCCGTCTGCGCCGTGATTCGGCCACGGACACGTAAGACAAACCCATCATGAGCGGAACAGCGGTGTGAGAGTCTGGTTTGTCAGGTGGCTCTTCGTAGCTCGTCGCAGCTAGGACCCACCCCATGCTATGAGAGCACACGCGAATCCGTCGCGGGGGGGCTACTACCGTGTTTGAGCAATCAGCTTCCCCCCTCAGGGGCCCCTGCTGAATAAGACTGTGACACGCTAGACCACGCTGACTTGCATTATTGTTACGGTGACAATCGGTGACAATCGGTGACGACCACTGCGAAGTAAACTCCGCAGAGCACAGGGGGGCAAAGTGCAGCACCTATGGTTGAGGTACCATGGGGGAAAAGAGTCTTAGGGGAGGGGGGGAGAGAGAGAGAGAGAGAGAGAGAGAGAGGTAATGGGCGACAAACAAAAAAAATAGATGCGTAGTTTGGTTTTGAAAGCAGGGGGCGTGTGGGGAAGCAAGACGAACAAGGAGGAAAATCCCCCTGTTAAAAAAAAACATAATATTATGGGGGGGGGGGGTGCGGGTGGCCTCAAAGAAACAGCGCGATGGGATTGGAGGCCGCAAATCGTCCTCGTCAGCGTGAAGGTGAAGGATGCAGAATATCTGCGTTCGATGGCTCTGCCGTGTGGTGGGCCAAGAGTCTCCGGAGGACTACTAGTCAAGCCCCGGTGTTTTTTCAGAGTTAAAGTTCGCTTGAAATTCTGGATTTTTTTTATAGATGGTTTAGAGATTTGAGCTTAGCTGGTATTTTTTACACGCACCAATTCGTGTCGCGTTGAGATTAGCTGGTGTTTTGAACACACAAAGTCGTGTCGCGAAGGAAGAGACGGACGATGAAGCGCGGGGCCTATTCCGTTCGGATTACTTTGAGGTGCTGTCTTGCAGGTTGCAGCGTAAATACTTTTTTTGAGATTTTGAGAGTTACAGGTCCGGAGGTTTAGAGTCTCGGTTGACCATTGAGGCCGGAAGTTTCTTGGAGTGCAAGTGCACTTTTTCTAGAAGGAAAGTTCGCTTTCTAGAGCGAAAGCTTTTCTTCTTGTTTTTTTGTGTTACCGTTTTTTTTTTTTTTTTTTTTTTTTCTGTGCCGCGCAGTAGGTATTGAGCTCCGACAACAGTCACAGCTTATGTAGCAGGTTTAGTGCAAGAGAGGTGAGTTAGGTACCTTACATTTGTGAAAGCATTCGTATGAACGGCAATTCGAGATTTGTGTCTAAGAGCAGAAAAGTCTGCCTTTCGTTTTTCGACTTGTTTGATGCTAGCAAAAAGTCTTCTTTTGGTGGGAAACCGGATGAAAGCTCGCATTCTATCAGGACGGGGCTGCTGAACATAAGAAGAATTGGATAGAGAAGAAGAAATAGAGGGTGACAAAAAAAAAAAGAAGAAGAAGAGCAGAAAAGGGGCACGGTAAAACCGATGGATCGCTTGCATCCCACAAGGATTTCCATCACGTGTATCATACTGCCGGCTTTTCTTTGCTTTTTTTTTGGGGGGGGGGGCGCTGTTTATTTCTTGCTTCTTTTCTCTCGTTTGCTTCTTCTCCGTCGTGTTCCGTCCAACCGTCCTGAATTTCGAAAGTGTCTTCGTGCCGTGTGTTTGTGTAGTGACGGAAGAAAAACTTCTGTGGCAAGGCAGCAAGTCGCTCGCCTTTTTTTGTTTCGAAGCATTTTTTTCTCTTGCGTCTCGCAGAAGGAAAAAGAAATGAAAGGGATTGTGGACGTCCCCGGATGGCTCGAAAATCTAGCGTTATTTGTGGTACTCATTTGCATGCAAATGACTCCTCACAAACGCAACAAGAAGACGTTATTTGTGGATTTTCTGTGAATCTGTGACTTCGCCAAATGAGACTCCTTCTGCTCCCTGCTTGCTGCTATCTGGCGAAACAGCAGTCAAGGGAACGGACTTGAAACTAGCGCGGAAAGAAGTACGTAGTTTCTAGACTGTTCGACTCAGAGTTAAAGTTCGTTTTGAGAATCCGGGATTTCAGAGTCTCCGGGGGTGTCCCGTCATCGGATGAGGTTTGCAGTGCGGTATAAAAAAAGAGCACTGCGATTCTTGAGAGTGAAAACGGTTCTTGCGGTTGGCGGCCGCCTTGAATGTTTCGCGCAAACGGTCAACGGGAACATCTCAGGGAGCACACGGTCGCACTGGCAAACGCGGTCACGGACGATACGATTCACACCGTAAAAAAGACTCTTGTTCTGCGCAGGGACACCTTCTGAATAGGGGTCACCTGCAATAGCAACCTTTTGAAGCCAAGTTGCGTCTCTCTGAGATTTCCGGAATGTGTTAGAGCGAATGTTTTCGGTAGGTTTCTTTGAACTTCCAAGCGCAGTCGCTGTTCCCTGAATGTTCCCGCCCTATAAGCACGACAGTACTACCGGAAGAGGGAAGGGGGAAAAAAAATGAAGAAATGTGAAAACGGGTTTTTGCTAGAGGCTTTTCGTGTTATTTTGCAAATGCTTTGAGCTATCTTTGTGTCTGTGCTTTCAGTCGTCTTCTTAACCATGGTTAAGTGCGCAAATGGTGTCAGCCGAAGCTGGTAAAGCTTCGGCGCCGCCCACGTTATGTTTGTTAAGCAGCGGCTGCCAAACATCCCGTGACACCGCGCAAGGTGGTAAAACGCTCTTTTGTTTTCTTTTCGTTTGCTTTTGTTGGGGCATGCAGGCCTGGTATAAGAAGAGAAAAAAGAGCCCGTGCCCCCAGAAAGCGTTGGCTGCCAACTCAGTTTCTTTTTTTTTTCCCCCTCTTTGTTTTGCGTTTTTTTTCACCACCTTGCCCCAACGGTCGAATTGGAGAAGGTGCGGGCGGCCGTTGCCTTTAGTGGGATCCGGGTTGCTTTCTTTTTTCCATGAATCTCTTTTTTTTCTCTCTACAACTTTGGCAGTTGTATCCGGCGGAGGACTGAAAGAGACAATCGCTTGCTTTTTTTTTAGAGTGAAAGGCGTGGCACCGCTTGTTGCATTCCCCTTTTCAGCTGCATAGACGAAGCGCCCGGACAGTGGGCACATTGTGGAGAGTAAATTGTCTTCGTTTAGTGTTTGGGGAGGGATAGATCGGTGGCTATGCAGCGACGTTGGGGGGGGGATGGTGCAGTCAGGATTTGGTTGTTTGGATCAAATCTGTCGGAAAGAAAAAAAGAGCCCTGGGGGGGATGGCCTACATCGACGGAAAATACTCGGCGGGGGCCGCCCTGTGCTTATTTCGACAGGGAGAATACAAGCTAAAAATGCAACTGCAGATATCTATCTGCATGATGCACCAGCACGGTCAGTGTAGTCGCCGTCTTTGTCGTCTATTTCCTCCAATCCATAATTCTTTTTTTTTTTTTTTGCGAACTGGCAGGCCTCCTCGGGTATATTCTACAACAGCGGGTGCTCATTCAAAAAAAAAAAAAAAAAAAATAGAACTTTTTTTCTTTTTCTTTTTGCGAGGCACGCGCGATGCACGTATCGGTTAGCACACAAGATCGAGGACTCGCTCCAGCCTTGCGGGGAGCTTCGTGGTGTTCTTGAGGAAGCTGTTCGGAGCGATGACGGAGGCCAGCAGGCCCTTTTGGTCGAGATGCTCAAAGACGCGTTGCAGCTTCGTCGAGCCGGCCGAGGCCACCAACCGGCGGGTGTTCCCGGCCAATATATCGTTCGACGTCAGTCCTGCGCGCGGTTTCGGGAGTGTTTGAGAGTTCAGAGCAGGCCGGATACCGGCCAAAACCCCAGTGGGCCTGGTCTCAATGCGGATCGAATGGATGATGTTGCGTATTTCTTGGATCCCGCAGGCCACCCGACCCCGAATGGCCATTTCTTGCGCTATTTGTTGATTAGAAGGTCGGTATTTTAAAGTCTCCGGTTGACCGTAGAGGCTTGGGTATGGAGGGGGGTTGAGAAAAGTAAGAGGGCGCTCTGGGTGATTACTGGTAGGAACGCGTGGTTCTTGGCTTTGTTGACACATTTGGTAGGGCAAAAAACGGTCAAACCCCAACAAAGTGCAACCATCGTCGAAAGGGCTCCTTTACGGTATCGTTTACTCGGGTGCACGAATAGAGTGTGCCTGTTGACCATGTCAATGGGCCAACCAGGCGAGAACACATTGGGGGCAAGGAAGGGCGGGAAGAAAAATTCAGTCTCAGAAGCCCCACCTCAACCCACCCGAATTCTCCTGTTGTAGGCTCGGGTGGTGTGCTGCTTTGCTCCAGTTCCTACCGTATACGAAAGTAGTACTTCGAGCACTTCCAGGTACTTCCCGTGTACACCCCTTGTACACCCAAGTAAGGCCACCGGATCACACCAGTCTTATGTAGTAGTAGTCGTAGTAGTATGTGTCATTCTAATCCGGGAACAAGTCAGGGAGAAGAACGGAGCAATCTTTACAAACAAACGAGACTTAAGGCCACCGGATCACACCAGTCTAATTTCGTAGTAGTAGTATGTGTCATCCTAATCCGGAACAAGTCAGGGAGAAGAACGGTGCAATCGTTACAAACAAACGAGTGACTTAAGGCCACCGGATCATACCAGTCTTATGTAGTAGTAGTAATAGTATGTGTCATTCTAATCCGGGAACAAGTCAGGGAGAAGAACGGTGCAATCTTTACAAACAAACGAGTGACGACTTAAGGCCACCGAATCACACCAGTCTTATGTTAAAAAAAAACAAAAAAATCCTTTCAATCGAACGCTGCTCTCTTTTTTGCATACCGGTGAGGAACGACGCGAAGTGGTCGTTGAAGGCGCTCGTCGTGAGCAGGCCGGCTGCGAAGAGGTGGGCGGCGAGGCAGAACACGTCGAGGTACGACGAGATGGCCTTCGCGTTCTTCTCGTCGACGAACGACACCTGCACGGCCTCCATGTCGTCGGTCACGGGGCACACGGGGGGCGGCGCCTCGAGGAAGGCCAGCAGGTCCTCGCTCAGGTGCTCGGACACTTCTTCCGCTGCCGGCAGGGCCTTGACGAACGTGGTGGCCTGGGCTGGGCGCTGCTCTTCTCCGGCGGCGTTGAAGCCGCTGCCGAAGGCGCACGCGCGGAGCACTGCTTCCGAGACGACCTCCGGCTCGTGCTCAGCGATCGGTTCCGTCGCCGGTTCGCTCGAGACCCTTTCGAAGGCTTCGACGAGCTTGTCCACTTTGCTCTCCATGCTGCGCACAGTAGGTGATTCGACGTCGCTGCTGGCAGCTGCTGATGAAATCACGTCGAAGTCCTGTTGTTACGATTAATTAGGGTCAAAATCGCTGGGTCGAAAGGGTTCCTTTACGGTCTCAAAAATTTTGTGGTAGCAACAGTAGGTACGGGTATGTCGGTACGTGTGGATGCGTGTGCCTGGGCCGCTACTAATTGCCAACTACTCGGCGTAGTTAGAGCGCGCTTCTTCTAGACTGTTTCGCTTTTTCCTTATTTTCCCGACGACGGCAAGTGTCAGACTAGCCTACCCGAAGGCGGTTGATTTCCTTAGGCAGGTTTACTCTACCGGCGGAAGCTGTTTGGGCCAGTGTTTTCTTTTCGTTTGCACTCAACCTTTTACCCCAAAGGCTCAGGTGCTCGGACACTTCGTCCGCTGCCGGCAGGGCCTTGACGAACGTGGTGGCCTGGGCTGGGCGCTGCTCTTCTCCGGCGGCGTTGAAGCCGCTACCGAAGGCGCACGCGCGGAGCACTGCTTCCGAGACGACCTCCGGCTCGTGCTCAGCGATCGGTTCCGTCGCCGGTTCGCTCGAGACCCTTTCGAAGGCTTCGACGAGCTTGTCCACTTTGCTCTCCATGCTGCGCACAGTAGGTGATTCGACGTCGCTGCTGGCAGCTGCTGATGCTCCCCTACTTTGATGGTCTCGTATATTGGTATGCGGTGTCTTATGTGTGGCATGCGTGTGTGTCGTTGTTCCCTGTTGCCGATTATACGCTTGTTTGCACTCACCTTTTTACCGTGTGTTTCGGACCCGGTTTAACGTGGTGCCTTCCTGCGCACGTGACGTCGTGAGTGCGTGTGTGTGCATGAAGGAGAATTAACCTGCATGGTAGCATCACGGCACTGTCCGATCGAACAACCGTAGATACCAGGGACTGGAAACGGGAGTTCCTCTCGTACTACCCCGTATTGCTGTCGGAATGCGCTGGCCCGATGGGCTCTCTCTCCATCAGTACGGTAAAGCCAACCTGTCTCACGACGGTCTAAACCCAGCCTACGTTCCCTGTTAGTGGGTGAGTAATCCAACCCTTAGACAATTCTGCGTGTCTAGGTTAGGAAGAGCCGACATCGAAGGATCAAAAAGCAACGTCGCTATGAACGCTTGGCTGCCACAAGCCAGTTATCCCTGTGGTAATTTTTCTGTCACCTCCGGCTTCATCCCTTGAACATGAAGCGAGACCAAAGGATCGTTAGGCCTGAAGATCGTGCATCGAGCAAGTTGAGGATCAAAAAGCAACGCCGCGTATAACATCAGCACACCTGGCTCGACGGCGCAGACTTCACGCTCGCGGTGTCTGACAAATCGATGGCGGCGGTGCTGAAGGAGCGGTTCCGGCGGGCGACGACGGGCGCCTCGTAGCTGCTGTTCGAGCACTGGTCTTCGCCGTCCGTGCAGTAGTCCCTGTCCGAAGCGCCGTCCGGAGTCGTCCACGCCCTGCAGAGGCCGTTGAACGAGCAAGACCGCCGCAGGCCGCCGCGCTCTCCGCCGCCGCTGTTGTGGCCGTCGCCGGCCGCGGCTTCTTCCTCTTCTTCTTCGTCGTCGGCTTCCTCTTCGATGCTCACCTGCGAGTCGGCGGACTCGATGTACGACGACGGGTACACGACATCCTCGTTCCAACGAGTCCTCGATCCGCCCGACGAGACGGTCGGTTCCTCGTAGTGACCGCCGTAGCTGTAGTCATAGTAGTCGCCTCCGCCGTAGTTGTAGCCTGTTTTGTTGTTGTTATTGCTGTCGTTGTTGTCGTTGGAACTGCATGTTTTCTACCTAACCTCTGTTCTGCTATCCCGATGTGCCCTGAGTGACTCATGCATTCCTCTAGACTGGGTTCTAGCTTAGAGGCGTTCAGCCATAATCCACCCAGTGGTAGCATCGCGGCACTGTCCGATCGAACAACCGTAGATACCAGGGACTAGAAACGGGAGTTCCTCTCGTACTTCCCCGTATATATTGCTGTCGGGAGTTTCCCATCAAAGCGCAATGATAGCCTTGGTGGGCCGTTCGACATCTGGAACTGAATACTTGCCACCGGGAGCTGTTCTACCGCCTCACATCTTGGCACACGGGAGTTTCCACAGTGATAGCCTTGTGGGTGCTAATGTGGCCTTTCGACATCTGGAGCTGAATACTTGCCACCGGGAGCTGTTCTACCGTCTCACATCTTGGCACACGGGAGTTTCCCATCAAAGCACGGTGATAGCCTCGTGGGTGCTGATGTGGCCTTTCTGTATCTGGAATTGCATGTTTCCTACCTACCTCGAATGGGTTGCTTCCTCCTGGTTCGTTCCACCACATACGATGCCATGAGACAAAGTCTTTTCGGCTAGTTGCGAGGAACCACCTGCAAGAGTTGCTCAAAGCATGAACGTCGAGGACGCTCAACAAAGCCTAAGCACTTGCGCAGCAACAATCTTTGGTGGCAGGGAACCTGTGATGAACCAGAGCTTGGGCCCAGAACTTGGACTCAAAAATTGGACCCAAACTTTGGGCCCAAACCCTTTTGTTGAACGCTTACGCCCGCCACTGAACCCAGATTCACCTGTGTTTCGTGTGGGCTACAGCACATGTACCTCCTTTGATCTTTTGCAGCTGGCAGCCTCCTCAAGTATTCCTACAAAGCAGGTGCTTATACAAAAAAAACCCCCCGTACACTGCGAGAGTTGGAGAAAGTAGAAAGGGAAACTAGAGTTTTCGTTGACCGCACTGGACGTGGTTTCAGGTGGCAAATTTGGCAAATGATCATGATCAGAAGGTCCTACTTGGGCGGTTCAGTTCCTCATGCATTGCATGTGGCTAGTATATGTGTCGTCTGCCGAAGCAGCCGGAGACAGCAGGCGCAGGGGGCAGGTCTTGCTTTACAATTCTCTTCTTCATGGAGACCCGCCCCCGGCAATCCCGACTGGCCAATCACTGTCGAGAAAGGTTTGTGCCCTATAGTGATGAGGTGGCTGACCAGGCCCCCACGAAGCCTTGTACACAACACGGCTACAACACGAGGATGCAGCCCTGCTTAGGTGTGCACTCAGCCATCACAGGGCCTCAGATCTCGCTACTTGCTGCCACCCAGAAGGCCGCAGCAGTAACCTTCGCAATGAAGGCACGCGCGGCTGAGTGTATGTTGGCGATCCATACAACAGCTGCATCAGACGCAGCTTGATCCGAGAGCTCGCTAGGGGAGGTGACGCTGCTCACCTGCCAGTCTCACAACTGACTGCTGCCCCAAGTGCATGTGGCTAAAAAAAATTAGTATGGCTGGTGTGATCGGTATAACCATGGGGTACTACGGGGGAACTACGGGGAACTGGCCTTGGGGTGTCCTTTTTTTTTTTGGTGGTTCTTGAGGGGCATAGGTCTCATGTTTCCCTCAGACTGCGGGGGCTTTGGAGTTAGTTAAAGGGTTTGGGGCTTTTTGGGGGTGTTGGTGGACAGGGGCGCCAGGGGTCTTCAAACCGGCGCGTTTAAATTTAGGGAAAACGACAAAGTGGATTCTATATAACTGGATTACGACAAAGTGGATTATAATCCACTTTGTCGCCAATCCACTTTGTCGCCTAATCCACTTTGTCGCCCCGTATGACGGACCTAAGCTCACTTTTGATGGTTTCAATGAACTCAAACAGCTCAAAATAGTCACTTTCCCTGTGGGAACTTTTTGTGAAAGGGTCCCCCTATATAATTCATGCCGGTTGTCAGAAGCGACAAAGTGGATTATCAAAAGCGACAAAGTGGATTATTACTGGATTATAATCCACTAATAATCCACTTTGTCGTAATCCAGTTATATAGAATCCGTTTTGTCGTTGACCCTAAATTTAACAGAGAAGCATTGCATAATAAAGCTAGACAGCTTTATGAAATGCTTCTCTGTGTTCTAACATCTGCTGCTGTAGCCTAAACGAAATGTGACCCCAATACGATGCAATCGCCTTACAGGTGACTTTTGCATCCGGAATCTCAAGCGAGCTCGAACTCTAAATAAAGCGCAAATCATCTCTCTCGTAAAATGATCGTTTCCATTGAACTGGCTACAAAAGAAAGTACCCAAATAAAGGCACGAAACAAAATTCAAAAGCGTAAAATGCAATTCTGTATCGGCGTTACGTTTCACTGCTTTACGAAATATCTCCAAGTCCGCACGACGGAAGAGCGTGAGGAGAACGACAACAGCGAGACCGAAGAAAGCGACACCATCGACCTGAAGGAAGAAGACATGAAGTACAACGCCGACTTTATGACTAACGGCTCGCTGCAAACGTTCCACGAGTCCACAATACGGCCGCACCTGCTGGAATGCGGAAACCAGCTTGCAGAAAAGAAAGACGCTCCTTTCCTTAGGGGGGCTACCGGTGTCGCACGTCGCTGGTTTTATAAGGAGCGCGACGACGAGACGGAAGTGCTCAACGACGCGGGACTACAAAAGGTCGTCGAAAAGAAGTTGAACCTCCATATAGTGGTCCGTTTGGAGCTGAAAAAGCACTCGGCAAAGCACGTCCGAAAGCACCTGCTAACACACGACGCGGAAGTGCACGACAACTCATACACATCGCGGGCGGACAGTAGCTCGATGATTACGAACAAGTTGGAGGAGGCGCTGTGTGACAGGTTCGGCAAGGTGGGGCTGAAGTTCGGACCCTCTTGGGTGCTTTGTATTTGTGGCACAAAGGTCAGCAACCCGCCGGACAGGCTTTCTGACGGGACGTCGTTTGTACGACACGGTTGTCGATGCCCGAAGTTCGCCAAGAAGCTGTCAAAGAACGCGAAAGCAGACCTAAAAGCTTTCAGAGAAAAAGAAGCTGCTAAAAATAAGAAGAAGGTGGCGGCCAGGAAGGATCTCACAAGGGGCATGTCCGAACAAGAAAAGGCCAACGCCAAAAAGATGTTTGAAATGGTTGGCTTCAAACGAAAGGCAGACGAGGAAGCAGAGGTCGAGAACCCACGCAAAGAGGCAAAAATCTAGCTTTCTGGTGATAGCCTCCATCGTAAAGGCATTTCTTTTTTTGTGTGTTCCCGACGATCAATTATAGTTTTTTGTTGTCTCAATTCTCTTTTGTTCTGGATGTCCATTGGAAGCGACGGCCTGTCTATCCGGCGGCAACTCGGGTATTCGACTAGCTGACGAAGAGAAATTAACGTTTGTAATGTCGGTGTGTTCAAAACCAATGCAGGGGTTTGTTGCAGGAAAAGGAACGAGAGCGAGTCAGGAAAGCCTGGAACAACGGGGAGATGAAGATTGACGTTACTTTCGTGAAGCCGTGTGGAATGCGCCATGAAGGTTTTCTCGTCGAGAATGCTGACTGGAACGCTATCGTAGGACTTGCGAAGTCGGTTGGCTACGCGCTTGCTGGGACATATGTGCGCCTCGCTACCGGCCCCCCTTCAACAGTTTGTCTGGCCGACTGTCCTGTTGTTCTCAGAGAGGACTTGTGGAAGCTCAGTTGCGGCCATTGCGTGCTTGTACCAGTCCTCGACAAGAATCGCGCTGTGGTGACGGACGGCGGAGGCCTGGCCGACGGAGAACTGCGAGGTATCGTAGACAGCCTGATGGCGGAAGATGTCAAGATCCGACGCATACCCCGGGTACTCCTCATTATCCAGCGAGTAAAAGTGAGTCGTTTCAGGGTTGAGCGAGCATGGCAGAGCAACCTGGTTGCGCGTGATATCTCGTTTTTGTGTGCCATCGAAGACAAGGATGTCGCCTTGCAGCACGATAGCACACCTGTTAACGAGAATTGGCATGCAATCCACTTGACAGCAACTTGGATGCAAGGAACATCACAAAGGCACCATTTCCTGAAGGCGTGCCTTTCAACCGTGCACGATGGCAGCATGGTGGAAGACGCAGTGACAGAAATCTGTTGCTACTTCTCGTCTCTCACGCAAGAACTTCGAGGGCTTGGCGTTCTCGGCCCTGATGCCTTTTTCGAGCAAGACCGCTTCTGCTGTATGTTTACGGACCGCGGAGCAGGTGTGGGGGGCCTCAAACAACCCCGGGTATACGAACCAGTGCACAGGTTGCATCGGACGATGAGCAGGGTTGTGACCGAGCTCAAGATTGGGAAGGAGATGACGTTCCTGTGTGCAGCAGCGAACGACGTGGCATCTTCACCTGCATTTGCTGTATGGCTGCGGGAACAGGGCGGCCCGGAGTTGAAAGGTGTGTTGTGGCAGAGGGCGACGACAGGGAGATTCGGAACGTCCTGGGCAGCCGCGTGGTCTCTATCATGCACCGTTGGTCAGAAGACCCTATTGGGATGGTACTTGGACTTCCTCGGCAGCTTTGATGAAACGACAGAGTATTCGAAAAAAAAGAAGAATATCGTCATGTACCTGACTCCTCGTGGTACCCAGGAGCGCTTCCGTCGAATAGGTTTAGCATTTGAGATCATTGCATATCCGGCGTTGAGGCGAATCTGGCAGTACGCTGGGGAAGAAGTACTCGACGACGACTTTACTGCCGGCTTTGCCAGCGATTTGATGGCTACCCTGGGTCTCTATTTCACAAAAATTCGAACTGGAAAGGACATTTTCGGGAATCCGCTGTGGATGGAAAAAGCGAGACGAGGTGTGACATTTCCTACGAAGGCCCCGGAAGTAAAGTTTGTGTGCCAGCGGAACTCCGTTCAGCAGTTCATTCGGCGTATGAAAGCCCACTTAGACGCGGCTGGCTCTATTGCGAGCTATTACGGAGGTCCCGGCGTGCAGATGCCAACCATTAAACCCATAGACGAGGCAACAGATTCAGCTTTCCTGTCTTCTGTTGCCCACAGGTTTGCCTGCGGCATTGTTGCAGAGCTGACCATGTACAGCAAGGCAACAGCGGATACCCCAAGACCCGTAAAGCTAGGACCGAGTCTCATAGAGGGCACCGTTGGATCCATGAAACGTCACCTGCAACAGCAGACAAACACGCGCATCCGCGATGAATGCATCAGGGCAAAGCTATCGAGCACCAACGCTCACCTGAGCATTCACCAGCCCTACCCAAAGACAATTCAGCAATATGCTGCGCAAAGGATAGAAACTATCCAGGCGAGGAAAGACCGATGCGGTTTGCTGAAGTTGACCCACTACAAGGCGAAGCAAGTTTCTCATGACGACAGGAAAAAGTGGCAGGCAGAACGCAATGACTTCATCAAAAGGATTCCTTGGCGATTCGATGCAGACAGTCATTGGCGAAAGGATGCGCTTGTGCAGCAAGCTGAACGGCGAGGTATCAAGTCCTGCCAAAACTGGAGCAAAGACAAGCTTGTGTCTGCATGTCAGGAAGCTGATGAGAAGTTGCTTCTTGACGAGCTAAAACAGCACGCCCTTGCCCGAAGCATGCGATTCCGGGCTAATGTTGTTGCTGGCAAGTTGCTCCATGACCTGGAACAGAAGGATGCAAAAACCGAAGAACCCGAGGCTTTGCCGCGTCCGAGGTCTCCCTCCCGGCAGCGAAAGAAGCAACCCCAAGAAGACGAGCCCCCCCTGAAAAAGGTGCGCTTCGAGACAGCTAATAGCGAGGATAGTGAAAGCAGCGAGGAGATGTAGCGCAGAAACGTCACAGGTTTGCAGACTGGGTTATTTCATCAAGATGTTGGAACCGTTTGACCGTCGAGATCCCACAAATTTCGCTTTCCAATTTCCGGAGGACGTGTGCCGTCTTGTTTTTTGGTCGTTTTATTTTGTTTTTACGCAGTGTCTTCTTCTTCATCCTCTTGGCTTTCCGACCTTCGTGGGCCAAATATCATCAGAATTGTCCACATTGTGTGACAGAAAGGTGCAAAGTCGCTAGGAAGTGCTCGCCAAGATCAAGAATCACAGCCCTGAAGTACTCAGCAAAAACTGAAAAAGCAAAAAAAAAAACGACACCCCCCCCCCTGGTTGAACTACGGGGGAACTACGGGGAACTGGCCCACCGACCACACCAATGGCGCTTTCTTTTGTTTGTGCGCACTAGCGGGCTAAAAAAAAAAAAAGAGAAAACAGCACCCGAGTAGCCGGTGTACAATTCCTCTTCGCACATCCCGTCCGCGCGATGGTCGGCGTAGTACGTCCCGTAGCCGTGCGCGTAGTGGTTCTGCGACTGCTGCTGCTGCTGCTGGTGGTACTGCTGGTGCTGGTGCTGCTGCTGCTGCTGCTGCTCCGGGCGGGTGTATCCGCCGTCGAAGGAGTACGGGTCATGCTGCTTGAGCTTGAAGTCGTCGAGGGGCACCGAGAAGGCCAGCAGCGCCGTCACGGCCGCCATCCGGGTTGACATGCCGCCGCGCGACCGGCTGCTGGCCAGCGGCTTGGCAACCTCGGGCGTCCTGCACTCCCTGGCCTTGTTGTCGCGGGCGGCCACCCGCTGCACCTGCTGCTTCGGGCGCGCCTCGGGGGTCACGGGCGCCGTGCGGGGCGTCGACACGACGCTGCCGCACTCGCTGCTGCTGCTGTGCCCGCCTTCCGTTTTGTCCCTCTTGAAGTACGCCTGCGGCTGCCTCGACGCGCCTGCGAGTGTCGTGTGTGTGTGTGTGTGTGTGTATGTATGGATAGTGTGATAGATGTATAGTGTAGTGTGGTGCATCATTGTGTTGTGCACGGTTTGTGTACGAATGCGTACGGTACGTGCACTGTTCGCGGGCATAATGTGGTAGATAGTGTGTGGTGCTGCACTTGCGTAGTGTGTCGTATGGTGCTTGCAATGTTCGCGGGGTATAGTGTGTTACAGTGCTGTGCACAGTTTGCGTATGTATGCGTAGTGTGGATGGTGCGTGCACTATTCGCGGGTATAGTGTGGTAGATAGTGTGTGGTGCTGCTGTGCACTTGCGTAGTATGGCGCGGGGTATAATGTGGTAGTTAGTGCGTGGTGCATAATTGGTGGTGCATAATTGTGCTGTTGTGCACAGGTTGCGTATGCATGCGGTGTATGGTGCTTGCATTGTTCGCGGGGTGCGTGGTATGTGTGGTGCATAATTGTGCTGTTGTGCACAGGTTGCGTATGTATGCGTATGCGCGGGTATAGTGTGGTAGATAGTGTGTGGTACTGCTGTGCACTTGCACGCTTGCACTATTCGCGGGGTATAATGTGGTAGTTAGTGCGTGGTGCATAATTGTGCTGTTGTGCACAGGTTGCGTATGCATGCGTTGTATGGTGCTTGCATTGTTCGCGGGGTGCGTGGTATATGTGGTGCATAATTGTGCTGTTGTGCACAGTTTGCGTATGCATGTGTCGTATGGTGCTTGCAATGTTCGCGGGGTATAGTGTGTTATAGTGCTGTGCACAGTTTGCGTATGTATGCGTAGTGTGGATGGTGCGTGCACTATTCGCGGGTATAGTGTGGTAGATAGTGTGTGGTGCTGTTGTGCACTTGCGTAGTACGGCGCTTGCACTATACGAAGCGCAGCGCGAAGCGCAGCGCGAAGCAGTGCGCGCTCTCCGTGCTCCTCCTGCGGTCGTCGCACGTTGCCCCACTCTCTATACAGAGGTACACCCACAGCAGCAGCAGGTGCTACATCCCTACCCCAGTGCCTCAATGGTCAACCGGAGACCCCGAAAACACCGAACCGCTAAACCACAATAAACGCTGGTAAACGATACCTGCGGGGGCGTCGGAGAGGTCCAAGGGGATGGCGCCCGGGGACGTGTACGTCCGCCCGAGCAGGGCCTCCGCCTTCGTCTTCTGCACGAGCGCCTCGGCGTGCCGGGTGCCCTGCGAGTGGATGACGTACTGCGAGTAGCTGTTGCAGACGACCGAGCACTCCGGGCAGCGGAACCGCTGCGCCTTGATGTTCGACTTGATCTTCGCCTTTTGCGCCGCGTCCGGCCGCGGAGGGTACTCGCCGACCCACTCGAGAGCGAGGTTCTCGGTGAGCACGTCGGCCAACCGGCTCGGATGCACCCAGTGGCACACATGTTCCCATCGGTCGCTGAACTCGTTGCACACGGTGTGCCACGCGCCCCGGTCCATCGGCTGCGTCCCCTCCGCCACCGCGATCAGCTCCCTGAACTCACCCTCGCACGCGTACACATCCTCCGGACACTCCCCGTGCCTCCTCTCCGGCCGGTACGCCTTCCTCAACAACCTCGAGGAAAACACCTCCAAGCACGCGTGGTGGTCAGGTGCCATCGAACGACCTCCAACTAACGAGCCTAGTCGGTTCTCCTGCGTCTTAAAAATATGGTAGGGGTGGGGGGGGTTGCGCTGGGGGAATAGAAGGTAAAAACTGAACCTAGAAGAAAAAACTGGGGGAAAAGGGAAGGGGGTGGGAAAAGCACTCAGGAGGGGGTGGGGCTGGTCTGAGGTTTGGCAACGGGGGGGTTTTTTTTTTATAGCTTGCTCTTTCTTTGTGGGTGGGTGTGTGCGGGTGTGTAGTGGTGTTGGTGATGCCTGCGGAGAATTGAAGTGGGCCGTGTGTGTGTAGTGGTGGTTACTTACTGTGGTACTGAAGCATGCCTTAAATTGCCTCCTTGGAGAGAGTCACTCGGAGCCGTTGTTCCTTCTCCATCCGCCAATTTAACGTCCGTTTAATTCATGTCACACCAACCAAAGGATCATTCACGGTTAGCTCTCCTTAGCTGGCTTGCTGGTACCTTGGGAACGAGCTGACCGGCGAAGTTGGCTGCCCGGCGGCTGCCTCAGTTGGGGAGATCGGTCCTCCTGGCTACCATGCAGGGTCAAAACCTTGTGTCTTTTTAAAACGCGGCCGCGGGGCCGATCAGGGGGTTATGCACTGCAGCGGTTGGGTGAGGTAACTCCAGGGATTTTCCTACACAGGGAAAAAAAATTTTTTCCCCAAAAAAAAAAAAAAAGTGGCCCGGGGTGGCTCTCGAATCTCTGAGTTTAGGTAGTTTTAGTGGGTAAGTCCCGACGGAAAACGGACAGTCCCACACTCACAAGTTTGGTCCGGCTTGTGGTCGTGCGTCACGCATTTCTCCCCTCAGTTACCAAAAAAAAAAAAAAAAAGTGGCCCGGGGAAAAAAAAAAAATCCCCGGCAAAAGTCGTTTTTCCCCTGTGGGTTGGCTAGTCCACTGCACGAACGACACAGGGTCAAACGGCCGGGGAAGGACGATGTCTCTTGCCAAATTTGGTTTCTCTGCGACGCCGCGCAATACCCCTCGCGATGACCAGCTCCAGTTCGACTATGCGAACTGGCAGGGGCCCAAAGCTGAAAAGCAAGCGGCCTTGAGTACGTACAGTAGCTACTTCGTCGGCAGAGAGTGAACGCCAGTTCAGTATGTTGTCTCGCGTGAAAACGCGATTACGCAACCGCCTTCTCAACACGACACTTTGGGCTATCTTCCGGATCGAAGACACAGACGAAGACGAGATGGATGATGCGACAGCTGAAGAGGTTATAGACGCGTTCACGACAGGCTTCACCGCGGATACGCTGCGGCAATCGTGGTTTTCTGGCGAGTCTGTGGCAGAAGCAGGAACTGCGAAGAGGCGCAAGATTGACCTGACCCTTCCTCAGGCATGACGGCAACCCACTTACTTCTGGCTGAACAAACTGGTGCGTATGCTCTTCGATGTTCTTGCCCGTCGGTGCGCTAAACCGTGTTGCTTAGCAGTTTTCTCCCGTTTCGGATGCTGCTGCTGTACTTGTGCTGCTAAAGGGCGGAAACTGGAGGCTGGTAAGGCGGGTGCAGCGTCGCCACAGCAACCAAAAACCGAAAGAACATTTCCGGAGTTGGGGCTTGCACTGATAAACGAAACAACGGACGATCAGCATCAACTGACCAAAGGTGATGAAAATGATAAGGCAAAAGTTTCGTACAGATGTACTACTAAAAAAAAATTTGCAGCATCATTTTCATATTCTCGGTAACTCACCCAAAAAAAAAAAAAAAAATCGAAAATCGGGTGGGAGGTTGGGTTGGTTTACACAACCTCGGATTGGGTTGGGCAGGAGTTTGGAGTCTGTAATCTTGGGTTGGGCAGGAATCGAGCCCACCCCACACCACATGAAGAATGGAAAGCAAGAAGACGAAAAAGGCGTGCGTGAAACCAAGAAAACGGAAAACAAACGCTGTGGGAAACGAAAAAGCCTTGCCGAAGACAAGGTCACCACGAATTCAAGGCTTTGAGACCACCAACCAAGCAACCTCCCCCCTGGTTCTTAGTACTATTTGTTGGATAAATAGCTACTAGGGGCTATTCTCTGGAATGTCGATTCCCCAAATGAATCTGCAAGGTTTTGGGTGTCTGTAGTGGTAATTATTTCTCCTTTTCTGGCTGTGCTACAGGAGAAGGGTGAGACCTTTCATCAGAACAATCATCAGTAGGCTAGGTGTTTTCTGGAGGAGAACACTGGCTTAGCCAGGACATCAGATTCTGAGGCACCATGTACCATACCGTCTCGCAGGGGGCGGTGCCCCCTGGACCCCCCATTTATATACCGGTATATAAACTATCTACAAGATTTCGAATTTTCGCCAGAGGCCTGTAACCAGGTATCAGTTTCCTGTTACAGGTTCCGAACAAGGCAGAATCTGAAGTTCCATGTACCGTACCGTCTCCCGGGGGGCGGTGCCCCCCGGACCCCCCCTGCATCAAGACTCACCAGAGAAAATGGGCTTGGTGTCTAGTCTGAAGGTGAAAATGGGCTGCATAAGGTCCTGGGGCCGATGGCTCCCAAAAAAAAAATTGGATTTTATTTCCCTTCACTGTGTTTGCGACGCAGCGGTCGAAGCGTTCGAATGGTCAGAGAAAAAATAGCAAGAGGTAAGTTCTTGGGATTTTGTGTAGGGCGCAAGGCGAGCGCCGGGACCCGTGGATTCACACAGGCCACCTTGCTCCAGGGAGGGGCACGGGCTGCCTAAATTTTCACGAACTGTCCAGTTTCAGATCCGCTTTGGAGAGGACGCGCCATATAACACGCAGCGACGAGGGGTACTCATTTTGCGTGGCGCCCTCTTCCGTGTGCAATCACGCGGAAGGAAACATCCGACATGCCCGAAAAACGTCAGAACATCCTGGCCGCAAGGGTTTTTTAACGTCTAAGGCTCTCCCCGTCTGGGAGGGTGGGAGGGACTTCAAAAAATGTTTCTGACCTGCGGGTCAAGAAAAAAGACGTCGCAAACCACAGGAAAAGGGAAAAAGAGGTGTGTACGGGTGGTTACCTGTTTGTGGCAGGATAATAAAACCTTCCGGAAAAAGTCTTCGTGTTTTTCCTCTCGATTTTATTTCCCTTCACTGTGTTTGCGACGCAGCGGTCGAAGCGTTCGAATGGTCAGAGAAAAAATAGCAAGAGGTAAGTTCTTGGGATTTTGTGTAGGGCGCAAGGCGAGCGCCGGGACCCGTGGATTCACACAGGCCACCTTGCTCCAGGGAGGGGCACGGGCTGCCTAAATTTTCACGAACTGTCCAGTTTCAGATCCGCTTTGGAGAGGACGCGCCATATAACACGCAGCGACGAGGGGTACTCATTTTGCGTGGCGCCCTCTTCCGTGTGCAATCACGCGGAAGGAAACATCAGACATATTAAGAAAAAACGATAAGCAGCTCCCCCCCCCCCCTTTTTTCCTTGACCACGCATCCTCTCCTCTCAGTTCATCTGACCACTCAGCAACAGTACGTTAGCGTTTCATAATGCGCATCCCCACGCGCAGATCACGACAGAAGCTAGAAGAAGCGGTGGGGGAAAAGAACGCGCTCAGGTTCTTTCTCTGGTGTCCACATCCGCCACCATTTTTGCGCTTGCCACCAGGTGAGTCTCGACCTGTGCCTCCCCAATGGCCCTGTGCATGTCAACCAGTAGCCGATTTTCTACGGGATGCGGTGACGCCAACTTACGGAACCGGCTCTCTGCGGTGCTGTTATCGTGGAAAACGCTAAACAGCACCCAGCCGTTCGTGATTCTCCTGGCAACCCGCAGCCCAATCACGGCACATGCGAGCTCTCGGCGCCTGATCGGGACTGGAGGCGAAAGCTGAGCTAGCTTCATCGTCCATTTCCAGCTGCTTCGTACCAGAACGCATCTCTCCACCGGGTCCAGAATGGCAATGGCACCCCCCTCATCTGAGGCGTCCGTCCAGACGTGGACGTTGCGCGTTGGGTGCTGAATCCTTCTGGGCTTACAATGCAACAGCCATGCCCTTCCTCTGTTAACCTCCTCTACGATGGCTCGGGGGAGTCTGATCACAGTGTCCCAGTCCTTGACTGTCGTGCATACGCTGCTTAGCTGTCGATTTGCCCGCAGCAATTCCGGATACACCGCTGCAGGACTCCGCATGACGAATAAACCCCATCTGAGACATCCAATGAACTGAGCCAGAGCCCTGTACGACGTAATCTTTTGTCCGAATAGAGCGTTCACCGACTCCGCCCATTGCCGTGGGATCGAAAGCGTCTTTTCCGTGAGATTGAGTTCTATCCCATCGAAAGTTCCCGATGCCGAGGGTTCTGTCACTTTGTCTTCCCTAACGACAATGCGGGCCTCCCGGAGGGTCTGCCTCAATCGCTGTTCCTGAGCCCTAACATCGTCAACTCCTTCGCCTCCAAGAGCAATGTCGTCGTAAATTGCCAAGCTCGAGGAGTCCACGCCTGCACCGCGCCGCACACCCAGTGTCGTCAGCTGCGCAATGGTGGGCGACCGCGATATGCCCGGCACTGCGATGGTAAATAAGTAATATTTTCCGTCGCGTGCCCTAAAACCCAGGTTCTCCATCAGAGCCGCTGACACAGGCAGCTGATAAAAATACCCGAGGAGGTCGAGTGTCATGAACACCTCAAACTCGAGTGTAAACGCCTCGATGTCAGCGAGTGACGGCGTCTTCGGGGAAAGAACTGGGGCTGTTCGGAGGTCAAACGGCCGGCCATCTATGAGAAGCCGCGTCTCTTGTTTATTTTTCTTCGGGATCTTGAACACACAGAGGGTGATTCGTGGCCTTCGAGCGGCGCGCTTCACCACACCACTTTCGAGCATCGCCTGCAAATCAGCGTCGGATATATCCCGACTTGGTAGAGCTTGATGTCTTTCTGTAGACGTGAGAAGTGGCTCCTGCGTGCACTGCCTGAGGACAAAAATCTCCTGTGGTGTCAACCCCTGCTCAACGACTTCGTAATTCGCCCTGGAGGAGGGCAGCTTATCCAACGGCCCCACGGCTCCTCGAAACGGCGTCTTAGGCAGGGAACGCATGTACGTCTTTGTAGTCAGAGTGGCGAGCGCCAGTTCTTGCTTCCTTATTTCGCTTGTGCACTCGCTTCGTTCTTTTTCGACAGTCTCGGCAATATTGAATTCTCCCTCAAAAGCAGCTTCGCTTTGCTCGCCTAAGTCACCACACAGGAGGCTGCTCGCCCAGTTGAGCTCGTCGTCCACGATGTTTGAAATGTCAGGGTGGTTCTGCCTTTTCCAATCTTTGAGGGGATGCTCCTTCTGCAGGTTCTGGGCATACGCCGGGCAATAAGAACTGACTTTCGATGTTCCTTTAACCTTCAGTGCCCCTTGGTCTTGCAGCCTTCTTTGTTCTGGCACTCTGCCTTCTCGCTGCTGCGAGGTATGGGCATCGCTCAGCTTGGCGTGGCGGTCATCCTGTTGCCCTGCGAGGCAACGGCCCTTGCTCTGCGGAACAGCACTCTGTTTGCCTGGCGAGGCAGCGCTCCTGTTGCTCTGCGGAGCAGAACTCCCGTTACCTGGGGAGACGGCGGTTTTGTCGCTCTGCGGAGCTGCATCCTTGTTGCCCTGCGGGGCGGCGGCCTTGTTGCTCTGCGGAGCTGTCTTGTCGTTGCCCTGCGGGGTGGCGGTCTTGTTGCTCTGCGGAGCTGCTTTCTCGTTGCCCTGCGGGGCAGCGGCCCTGTTGCTCTGCGGAGCTGCCTTGTCATAGCCCTGCGGGGCGGCGGTCTTGTTGCTCTGCGGAGCTGCTTTCTCGTTGCCCTGCGGGGCAGTGGCCCTGTTGCTCTGCGGAGCTGCCTTCTCGTCGCCCTGCGGGGCTGTGGCCCTGTTCTGCGGAGCGGCCTTCTCGTTGCCTTGCGAGGCGGCGGCCCGCGTTGTGTGGCTTTCTCGTTGCCCTGCGAGGCGGCGTCCTTGTCGCCCTGCACAGCGGACTTGTTGTTGCTCTGCGGACCAGGTGCCACTTACTCGCGTAACGCCACATGCAGCCTTGCAGATACCCTTGCCGTTCTCGTGTGGTCTGGTGTGACGCAGCCCCACAGGTATCTCCTCAGAGTGGCGATGGACGTGTGCCGTGCAATCAACAGGAGCTCGTCCCATTGCGCCCCGCTCTTCGCCAGATGCTGCAACGCGCCCCGTTTCCAGCTGTGTTCCGCGCAACCTGGAACCAACTTTCTTGCCAGGGCTAGGAGGTGCCTGATCGTGGCCCTCTGGAACGGCTGCTTCAGGCCTATCCACCTCTTCACTTTCTCGCGTTGCAAGGGCGGCAGCTGGTAGAGCACTTCTACCTCGCGTAGCCTCAATTTCGCCTCTTTGGTGGTCCACCAAGCTATCCGTAGCACCCCTCGCGCTGTCAGCGTGACATCCTCTGGCTTGATCTCCAGAAGATCGGCCATCCGCAGGGCGCAGCCCCACATAAGAGCCGCCGCAGCTACTACTTCCATGCTCTTGTCTGCAGCCGCGTGCATCACGCTTCGCGCTTCCTCGAGCGTCAGAGGGTGTGCGTGATCTGGCATTTCCCGCCTTTCGAGGCGCCGCTTCAGCAGCGCCCGCTTCGTCTCCTTCATCTCTGCGGCCGAAACGCCCATCTTCGGGCCCAAAGCGCTGAGGTAAGACTCGACGCTGGTCGTCCGCATGTTGCCCTTCCTGGGGCGGCCTCGCTTTCCGCTTTCCCGTGCGACGAACTTCGCCAACTGCGCTTCGCTCATCCCACCGTCCACCATGGCAGCCGCAAAAGCCTTCAACTTGAAAACTGCTGGTGCCTGCTGCAGGTCTGTCGCTTCCGCAAACTTCGCAACGGTCGCTGCCATCGACGCCCGCTGCGCCGCCGTCCCTTCGGTCGTTGCTGCCGCTTCGAACGTCTCCACTTTTTCCTCCCAGCTGTACCGGGAGGAGAGTCAATGGTTTTTTGGCGTTTTCTGCGGAACCTGCTGGTGGACATGCCTGAATCGGCAGTCCCTTCGGAAGCATCGTCCACTTCGAAAATTCTGACACACAGGCCGGGGTCGGTCGGTCGTCTGACGGGTTTGCTGCTTGTATGTCGTTGCAAAGCGCCGCCTCGCCTCGCGCTGGCGCTCGGGAAGCCGGTTCGTCTCCTGGACGGTCCGCATAACCCTTCCGGCCTTCGGGTCTCTCGTGTCGTATATGGCCTGTTGTTGTTCCAGCTCATCGAACATGTGGACAAGTTTCAAGACCCAGAGGCTCGTCCCTGTTCCGGTTCCACGCATTCTGAGATGCTCTCTGATCCTCAGCACCGTGTCGTGGCGCTGCTCCTGCAGGCGCTGGTTCTCTTTGAATCGATAGCACCGGGCGATAGCCGACTCAAGGAGTAGGAGTTTTCCCGCTCCGATGGGCCCTTCCCTCCAGTACCCGGCGTCCAAAAGAGCAAAATCGTCCTCCTTTTCCTCGTCAGACACGGCGTTGTCCAACGGCGGAAGCAACTGGTCCAGGATCTCCACTGCTTCCTTCTCGTCTGAGATCAGCGCCAGTTCCCGGAGCGCATCTGAGTCGACCCGACTCCAAAAGCCCGGTTGCGCCTCTTCATAAGCGGATACGAGAACGTCCGCCCTGTCCGAGGGCAGGCTTGGAAATACCTGCTCCGGTCTCACCATAACATCCCTACGTCGCCTTTTCGCAGCAGAATTCTCCAGCTCGCCCTCTAAGAGGCGTTTCTCCGCCGTCTGCACCTTCGCCTCACGGTCCATAAGCTCCTTCTCTTTCTCGGCAGCTTTTCTCTCCCTCTCCAATAAAGTACAGAAACTGTAGCTTTTAAATCGTTGGACTTCAAAAAATGTTTCTGACCTGCGGGTCAAGAAAAAAGACGTCGCAACGGGAAAAAGAGGTGTGTACGGGTGGTTACCTGTTTGTGGCAGGATAATAAAACCTTCCGGAAAAAGTCTTCGTGTTTTTCCTCTCGAAAAAAAAAAGAATTGCGCAACTTCATCAAAAATTACTGCAAAATTTTAAAATTTGAAAACCCCAATTTTTTTCTGGAAAAAATTGGTGGCCATTTACCAAAAAGACATAAGGTTTTGACCCTGCATGCTACCGCATCAGTCAGCCAAGACTCCAGCTCAACTGGCCAAGGCCAGAGTTGGCTTCAATCTAACACAACTGGCTGGTGATGCCTGCGGAGAATTGAAGTGGGCCGTGTGTGTAGTGGTGGTTACTTACTGTGGTACTGAAGCATACCGTTTCGACTATCTGTCGTAAAGTATTGGTATGGCAAGCGAAGGTTCCAATTTCCAGCTCGGGCTTTCGAACTTGCCAGTTGCTTCCAGCAGTTGCAACTGGCGAAGGCCTGAGTTGGCTTCAATCTAACACAACTGGCTGGTGATGCCTGCGGAGAATTGAAGTGGGCCGTGTGTGTAGTGGTGGTTACTTCATAGCTGTCAGCCACAAGATAGCCAGTGGTCCGCTCGTTCTACAGTGGTCGCCCATGGGCGACCAGGGTTCGACCTCTGGGAGTGGGCAACCCCATACGGCATTGCACCGTCGCATCCCAGTTGAGCACCCTACTGCTCGACGCGCAACAACCTACTGGCACCGGATGCCTACACTCCAGCTTCCCACAGAGAAATACCGTTCTAGCACTAGTGGCTAATTGGGAGCCACAAAGTAGCCACAAACCTTGTGGCTACCTTTGTGGCTAATTATGCAAGATTTTGGTACCCAGGAAAACCACGTGAAACTAGCTTTTCCGGCCAGAAAATGCATCTGAAACACAATTTCTGACGATTTTGACAGGTTTTTGAGCCAGAACTTGGATATGCTGCTTCGCCCTGGCCTCGGTATCCTCAGCCGCGAGTCAGCGGCAACGTTGGCAACTCTATCAGTAACTTCGTACAACACCGAAGCAATTCAAGGCTTGAAAAGTTCAGAAAACAACAACAAACTGCTGCATCGTGCCAACACGGTCGCAAAACTAGTGCTAATGCCATAATTCTAGTACATTTTGAGTCGGAGAGTGCACCGGAGGAAGACGAACCCGTCGAAAGCGAAGTTGATAGTTCAGACAGCAGTCAGTACGAAGCTGCCAATGCTTCTGTTGACAGGTTTTGGAGCAGGCAAGGAATCAATTTAGTTCAAAGGGTCTCTTGTCCGCAAACTCGTTTCAGTTGCGGGGTTCATAGTCTCCAACGTTTCCTGCCAAAGGACAAAACCACGCAGGTGGTGACAACCGTGGTCTAAGGTTACTAGTAACGACGACAAAGCACGCTGATATTCTGGGATACGCAGGAGGACAGCAACGACCCAGCAAACGGCAGAGCATTTCACAATTACGACAGCTCTTCTACTCGGTGTGCAAGCTACCCCGTCACCAGCGAGTTTGCTTGCAAAGTGCGCAGTGCGCGGCCGTTGAGCGCAACTACACGGCAGCAGGCATAGTACTGCAGGAGCACACTGACAGTGTGACTGACTCCCTGTACCCAACAGCTGTCACTGAGTGGCACTGTTACACTTGTTGCAATCAATGTCCGAAAGAGTTCAAGAAGGAGCCAAGAAAAGTATCCGAGAAAAGTAGCGGGGGCAATCTCTTACACTCCTCGCGGGCTCCTGTAGCACCCCAGCCAGGGCACAAGGGAAATGGCTTCTGGTGGCTGACTTGCCGACAATACCAGTCCCAGCCTGCCGGGCAGCACGGGCCGCAGGCCCGCGGCAGGGAGCTCAAGCTCAGTCACCATCCGCCAGCTCCTGACTATTATCAGACGGCTGACACTTTTCTTTGCAGCTTTCTAGCATCATTCAAATCTGATTGGCTGCGGCGGTACTTGCCGCTCTCTCCCACTCCTCCTCTGGGGTCATTCAAGAGGCTCGGAGAGCGCCGGTCGCTGGTTGAGAGGCCCTCTCAGAGGGTTTTAGGACAGAAATGGTAAGCGCTTTGCAAGTAGAACGGGTCTGTCACTCTCGCCAACCTGAATTATGCACGATTCTGTGTGCATAATGCCTACTACTACTTTAGTAGCAGTAGAGTTTTAGTAAACCGTTTACCAATGGTACCCCAGGGTGCGCAACCAGGATGCCGAGCTCAGGGCTCGCCAAAATGCTGGCCCAAAAACCTGTCAAAATCATCAGAAAATGCGTTTCAGATGCATTTTCTGGCCGAAAAAGCTAGTTCCACGCGGTTTTCCGTGATACCAAAATTTTGCATAATTAGCCACAAAGGTAGCCACAAGGTTTGTGGCTACTTTGTGGCTAAATGGGGCCACAATGTGGCAACCTTGTGGCTGACAGCTACGGTTACTTAGAGTGGTACTGAAGCATACCGTTTCGACTATCTGTCTTGAAGCCTAAAGCATTGGTATGGCAAGCGAAGGTTCCAATTACCAGCTCGGGCTTTCGAACTTGCCAGTAGCTTCCAGCACTTGCAACTGGCGCGGCTTGAAAGTGACCCTTTCGGGCTCGCCCAGCCATAGGCTGGTAGAGTTTGGTACGCATTCGCGTTCAAATGACTCCCAGGGAAAGCCTGCTACACGGGAGCCAAGCTTCACGTGTTCGGCAGTACTGCAGAGCCACGGGCCTACGGGTCAAGTGGCTACCGATTTCCCAAACTAAAGCATCAAGGCTTGGAGCACCTTGGGGCTTGGCGCTCGCGCTGTACACAAGCTCGTCGAGGACGGGGTTGTGGCACTGTGCTGCATCCGACGGCTGCCCGTCCGGTCGTCGCCGTCTTCTGCTTCGCTACGGCAGGCGGCGCCTGCGCCGCGCGCTTTCCCGCCGGCGTTTCTCGTTGTACGCCCACCTGGGTGGGTGAGAGGGGTCTCTTCTTCTTTTTGCTGTGTCCGGGGGTTGCCGGGGCGTTCGGTTCGTTGGGTTGGTGGTGGCCGCGGCGGCAGTCTTGCTCCTGCTGCTCCTGCTGCCTTTCTCCGAAGCTGTGGAATTCTCGGAAAACCAAACACTGCAGTCAACGACCTTCCCCACTTCGAAATGGAAAGGCTTGCAAAGACTGATGTTCATTGCAAGCTTCGATTTCCACCTTAAGCGCTTCAAACAAACTTCGTCTGTGTTTTGATTTTCTGTTTATGTTTCTTTAAATTGAAAGCTCCTATTCTATCTGCTGCCTTCTGTTGGTGCTCTTCCTGCTGCTGCCTTACCGCTGCTCCCTTGCTGCTGCTGCCTTGCCGCTGCTGCCTTGCCGCTGCTGCCTTGCTGCTGCTGCCTTGCTTGCCCCTGCTGCCTTGCTGCTGCCTTGCTCCTGCTCTTGCTGCTGTTCTTGGTGCTACTCTTGCTCCTGCTGCTCCTGCTGCCTTTCTCCGAAGCTGTGGAATTCTCGGAAAACCAAACACTGCAGTCAACGACCTTCCCCACTTCGAAATGGAAAGGCTTGCAAAGACTGATGTTCATTGCAAGCTTCGATTTCCACCTTAAGCGCTTCAAACAAACTTCGTCTGTGTTTTGATTTTCTGTTTATGTTTCTTTAAATTGAAAGCTCCTATTCTGTCTGCTGCCTTCTGTTGGTGCTCTTCCTGCTGCTGCCTTACCGCTGCTCCCTTGCTGCTGCTGCCTTGCCGCTGCTGCCTTGCTGCTGCTGCCTTGCTTGCCCCTGCTGCCTTGCTGCTGCTGCCTTGCCGCTGTTGCCTTGCCGCTCCTGTCTTCTTGCTGCTGCTGCCTTGCTGATGCTGCCTTGCTACTGCTGCTTTGCTTTGCTGCTGTCTTGCTTCTGCCGCTGCCTTGCCGCTGTTGCCTTGCCGCTGCTGTCTTGCTGCTGCTGTCTTGCTGCTGCTTCCTAGCTGCTGCTTCCTTGCCGCTGCTGTCTTGCTGCTGCTACTCTTGCTGTTGCTGCTCCTGCTGCTCTGCTGCCTTTCTCCAAAGCTGTGGAATTCTCGCAAAACCAAACACTGTGGTCAACGACCTTCCCCACTTCGAAATGGAAAGGCTTGCAAAGGCTGATGTTCATCGCAAGCTTCGTTTTCCAACTTAAGCGCTTGAAACAAACTTCGTCTGTTGTTGCTGCTGCTGCCTTGCCGCTGCCTTGCTGCTACTGCCTTGCTGCCTTGTTGCTGCTGCCTTGCTGCTGCTGCTGCTGCTGCAGCCTTGTTGCTGCCTTTCCGCTGCTATGTTGCTGCTGCTGCTTCCCTGCCGCTGCTGCCTTGCTGCTGCTGCTGCCTTGCTGCTGCTGCTGCCTTGCTGCTGCTGCTGCCTTGCTGCTGCTGCTGCCTTGTTGCTGCTCCTGCCTAGCTGCAGCTGCTGCTGCTGCTGCCTTGTTGCTGCTGCCTTGGCGCTGCTGTGTTGCTGCTCCTGCTTCCCTGCCGCTGCTGCCTTGCTGCTGCTGCTGCCTCTTGCTGCTGCTGCTGCCTTGTTGCTGCTGCTGCTGCTGCTGCTGCTGCTTTGTTGCTGCTGCCTTGCCGCTGCTGTGTTGCTGCTCCTGCTTCCCTGCCGCTGCTGCCTTGCTGCTGCTGCTGCCTCTTGCTGCTGCTGCTGCCTTGTTGCTGCTGCTGCTGCTGCTGCTGCCTTGTTGCTGCTGCCTTGCCGCTGCTGTGTTGCTGCTCCTGCTTCCCTGCCGCTGCTGCCTTGCTGCTGCTGCTGCCTTGCTGGTGCTGCCTTGCTGCTGCTGTCCTGCTGCCTGCTGCTGCCTTGCCTGCTGCTGCCTTGCTGCTGCTGCCTTGCTGCTGCTGCCTTGCTGATGCTGCCTTGCTGCTGCTGTCCTGCTGCCGCTGCAGCCTTGCTGCTGCTGTCCCGCTGCTGCTGCTCTTGCTGCTGCTGCATTGCTGTTGCTGCATTGCCGCGGCGGCCTTGCTGCTGCTGCTGCTGCCTTGCTGCTGCTGCCTTACGGCGGCTGCCTTGCTGATACCTTGCTGCTGGTGTCTTGCCGCTGCTGTCTTGCTTCTGCTGCTGCCTTGCCGCGGCTGCCTTGCTGCTACTGCTGCCTTGCCGCTGCTGCCTTGCTGATGCTGCCTTGCTGCTGCTGTCCTGCTGCTGCTGCTGCCTTGCCGCTGCAGTCTTGCTTCTGCTGCTGCCTTGCTGCTCCTGCTGCCTTGCTGCTGCTGCCTTGCCGCGGCTGCCTTGCTGCTGCTGCTGCCTTGCTGCTGCTGCCTTACCGCGGCTGCCTTGCTGATGCCGCCTTGCCGCTGCTATCGAACTGCTGCCGCCTTGCCGCTGTTGCCTTGCCGATGCTGTCTTGCTGCCGGTGTCTTGCCGCTGCTGTCTTGCTTCTGCTGCTGCCTTGCCGCCGCTGCCTTGTTGCTGCTGTCTTGCTTCTGCTCCTGCCTTGCTGGTGCTGCCTTGCCGCGGCTGCCTTGCTGCTACTGCTGCCTTGCCGTTGCTGCCTTGCTGCTGCTGCCTTGCTGCTGCTGCCTTGCTGCTCCTGCTGCCTTGCTGCTGATGCCTTACCGCGGCTGCCTTGTTGCTGCCTTGCGGATGCCGCCTTGCCGCTGCTATCGTGCTGCTGCTGCCTTGCCGCTGCTGCCTTGTTGCTGGTGGCTTGCTTCTGCTGCTGCCTTGCTGGTGCTGCCTTGCCGCGGCTGCCTTGCTGCTGCTGCTACCTTGCTGCTTGCTGATGCCGCCTTGCCGCTGCCATCGCGATGCTGCCGCCTTGCCGCTGTGCCGCTGCTATCGTGCTGCTGCTGCCTTGCCGCTGCTGCCTTGTTGCTGGTGGCTTGCTTCTGCTGCTGCCTTGCTGGTGCTGCCTTGCCGCGGCTGCCTTGCTGCTGCTGTTGATGAGTGGGCACAAGAATTTCAGATGAACATGTCAGTCAGCAAGACACACGTCATCTACTTCCCGGTACTTCCGTCTGATCCCATTACGAACATCGCCGTCAACTTCCCGTCGTCCACTGTCAACTCTCGACTCTCATTGCAGGTATTTGGTGATCTCAGTCTGCATCCTTCTGACCTCATTGACGCTGTGACTTGCACATTTCGACTCTCGGACAAGGCGAAACAGTTCAACGACCCGCACCTCACTGCAATTGACGGCCACCGTATTCTCCAGTGCAATGGTATTGAAGTAGCCAATCACACCACTATTCGGGATCCACTCTACGCCTTTCAAAACGTTCACCTTACTTCCGCCCCGCTGCTCCCAAACGTTAGATCTGCCCGCTTCCTAGGAGTCATCTTCGATTCGAGCCTGTCGTTCTCCGATCATGTCTCGAGCATCCGGTTGCGCTTCAACGCAAGACTGTCCAACATGAAACGCATCGCGGATGCTATCACCACGGCTCAATCGGGACCACTCAGATCGCTCTACCTTGCGTACGTTCTCCCTGTCTTCCTCTATGGTATTGGCGTGTTTGGCCCGTGCTTGCTACAGCAGGATTTCCAGTCGATGAAGACCGATCACCATCGTGCCTTGCGCATCATCACAGGGCTCCCAACATCAACGACATTACACTCCCTCTGCCTCGAAGCTGACGTTCTTCCACTCGAAACCTACCGGTCGAAGCTGTCGTGCACCTTGTATGAACGGATAAGACGCCTTCCGCATACACGTGGCTATGACATTTGTGTCAAATTTCGACCGGTCCTGACTACATGGTCACATGCTGCGTATGAAGATCTTGCAACGACTGGACTTCTGAAAGTCCGCCCACAAAACCTCCTACCTCCAACTCCATGTTCTTCACTTGAGCTCCCGCCCTCAATCCACTTCGTCCCCAAGTGCCCCGGCGTTGGCAAACTTTCAAGTGCGGTACGAAAACGGGAAATGTTCGAGCTCTCCCTCGGTTCGTTACCTGATCGGGACATTGACGTGTTCACCGATGCGTCGAAAGCGCCCAACGAACCGAACACTGGTTCTGCGTGTCTCGTCGTAGCGCGCAAAGACATCACCGACGAAGCTTTGCGCAACTTTCCACGACGTCTGATGGGTCTGCGGATATATCTGAAACGCGTGTCCAAAAATTCCCTGCACCTGATGACGAGCGGCGGTAGATTCGCTACCATCTACCGCGCTGAGCTAATTGCGATTCTTGTTGGTGTACATGCCATTAAATTCTTTTTGCCTCTGATGCTTGGATCAAGAGCACTCCTTCTCTCAGACTGTCAATCGGCGCTCAGGACCCTCGAAAAGGGCCTCAGGCAAAATGATGAGATTGCCATTGCCATCCTCCTGACCTTATGCGATACCATCGCAGAAACCAGAACAAGAACTTGCACTCCAGAAAACATCACCTTGAAACACGTACCTGCACATTGTGGCGTCTGGGGAAACGAGCAAGCAGATATCGTTGCAAATAAGGCTCGCTCAAAAACTGACGATGCCTACACGTGCCTCGATATGCAGTCTGCGAAAGCGCGAATTGTTGAATCGCTTTCCAGTCGTTGGCTCCAAGACCGCCCTAAAAACTTCCACTTTGTTGCGACTCGAGGCCTGCGACCCAACAAACTGCCAAAGGTACTGTGCACCCGCAAGTGTCCTCGCAGGTAGGGGCGTTACTGGGCCCGCTTTGTGCCGGTGGTGCCTCTTGCAAAAAAAAAAGGCGGATTTTTTTTTTTTTGCAAGAGGCACCACATTCTTTTGGCAGCTCCGGAGAGCCGCGTTCCAGTTTTCGGGCAGGCTTTACGGGCCTCTTCGGGCCGGAAGGCATGCCAGAGAGACACAAGACACA
The DNA here is from genome assembly GCA_030068145.1 of Diplonema papillatum. Taxonomy (NCBI): domain Eukaryota; phylum Euglenozoa; class Diplonemea; order Diplonemida; family Diplonemidae; genus Diplonema; species Diplonema papillatum. Next base: position 66,228 of record JAPJBO010000785.1, read on the forward strand.
TGCAAGAGAGATGGGGATGGGCTATGGTACAGGGGGGTTAACAGTGCGTGGGTGTCCAGTATCTGAGCCTTTCACACAAACCAGCCAGGTGGCGGTTGAGTGAGGCCAGGTGGAAGACCCGGGAGACCTCTGGCTTCTTTCTTTCTTTCTCTGCCACTGGAACTCGGAGGGGGGGAGAGTGTTGGAATGTGGGAAGCATGGTGGAATGAAAGGATGGTGTGGTGTGGCGGAGCACACGGTTGCTTGTTTGATTGCGGTGCCTCTCCCCGTAGGGCCTTGACGGCCGGGTATCGAGGCACCGGCGGGACGTTGGGGACTGACTATGGCTGTGTACTGGCCCGTGACTGGGCACGGTCCGTAGGCCTGACTCTGCCCCGGCTATGCATTTCGCCAGGGAAAAATAAAGCTTGCTCAGCGCCATTATCTAGGGAAGGTGTAAAAAACATTTTGGTAAACATTGTTTACCGACCCCCCCCCCCCCCTCTTGGCCGCACGGCATAGTTTGCCGCGCACGGCACGGTTTTTCACCTGACCCACTGGTACTACCAGGTAGACTGAGATAGAGCGCGCCGCAGGCGCGAAATTTTTTTTGAGGCGTTTTGGGCTCAGAAAGACCAAAAGGAGCACAGGAAAGTACATCACACTGGTGCAAAAAAGAAGAAGGAAGACAGGATTCAGAGGTTGTCCCACTTCAAAAACAAGGTTTTAGAAATTGTCCCACTTCGAAAACCAACTTTTAGAGGTTGTCCCACCTCGAAAACAGGCTTTTAGAGGTTGTCCCACCTCGAAAGCAAGCTTTTAGAGGTTGTCCCACTTCGAAAACAAACGTTTAGAGGTTGTCCCACCTCGAAAACAAGCTTTTAGAGGTTGTCCCACCTCGAAAACAAGCTTTTAGAGGTTGTCCCACCTCGAAAACAAACTTTTAGAGGTTGTCCCACCTCGAAAACAAACTTTTAGAGGTTGTCCCACCTCGAAAACAAGCTTTTAGAGGTTGTCCCACCTCGAAAACAAACTTTTAGAGGTTGTCCCACCTCGAAAACAGGCTTTTAGAGGTTGTCCCACTTCGAAAACAAGCTTTTAGAGGTTGTCCCACTTCGAAAACAAGCTTTTAGAGGTTGTCCCACTTCGAAAACAAGCTTTTAGAGGTTGTCCCACTTCGAAAACAAGCTTTTAGAGGTTGTCCCACTTCGAAAACAAGCTTTTAGAGGTTGTCCCACTTCGAAAACAAGCTTTTAGAGGTTGTCCCACTTCGAAAACAAGCTTTTAGAGGTTGTCCCACTTCGAAAACAAGCTTTTAGAGGTTGTCCCACTTCGAAAACAAGCTTTTAGAGGTTGTCCCACTTCGAAAACAAGCTTTTAGAGGTTGTCCCACCTCGAAAACAAGCTTTTAGAGGTTGTCCCACTTCGAAAACAAACTTTTAGAGGTTGTCCCACCTCGAAAACAAGCTTTTAGAGGTTGTCCCACTTCGAAAACAAACTTTTAGAGGTTGTCCCACTTCAAAAACAAACTTTTAGAGGTTGTCCCACTTCGAAAACAGGCTTTTAGAGGTTGTCCCACCTCGAAAACAAGCTTTTAGAGGTTGTCCCACTTCGAAAACAAACTTTTAGAGGTTGTCCCACCACGAAAACAAGCTTTTAGAGGTTGTCCCACTTCGAAAACAGGCTTTTAGAGGTTGTCCCACTTCGAAAACAAGCTTTTAGAGGTTGTCCCACCTCGAAAAAAAGCTTTTAGAGGTTGTCCCACCTCGAAAGCAAGCTTTTAGAGGTTGTCCCACTTCGAAAACAAGCTTTTAGAGGTTGTCCCACTTCGAAAACAAACTTTTAGAGGTTGTCCCACCTCGAAAACAAGCTTTTAGAGGTTGTCCCACTTCAAAAACAAACTTTTAGAGGTTGTCCCACTTCGAAAACAGGCTTTTAGAGGTTGTCCCACCTCGAAAACAAACTTTCAGAGGTTGTCCCACTTCGAAAACAAACTTCGATGAACCAAACAACGACCGACAGAAAGTTTCCATGTCGCGGACTAGATATGTCCTTTCGGTCGAAGGTTCGTAGGTAAACGCTCGAATCCAAGTTTCGCGGAGCACAGAAGAACCTGTTGCCTCACCTGTCGGCATTCGGCAGTGGTGAAGACATGTCGAAAGTTGACTGATGAGCTCCCAGAGTTCGTCCCTGGGACTGATTTGGCCGGTTGGCTGCAAAGACCTGTCGAAGACCGGCTCCGTGTTTGGAGAGAGAATATGGCGGTCAACGGGAGATACGTTGACGAGTTGCTGTTGGCGATTGTTGTCTGGAACTACGACCTCAGACTGCACGTCTTAACAGTTCCGTCGGAGTATCCGAGGCACAAAGGCACGCTTGTGACATACGAAGTCTCCGAGCCATGTGCGACATACGTCATTGGCGCTTGCCACAATCACTTTTACGTCATAGAAACAGATGACGTTGCGCATACTCTGAATGGTTTGCGCGAGAAAGGGCTCATTTCCCTTGAGCGCGTGTTGAAAGGGGGCTCGCTCTTCCAATACAGCAACGAAGACATGTTTGGTCTTCAAACGAACCAAGAAAACGTGGCTGGCAATAGTTGATTTGATTTGATTTCATCCTGGACTTTGGGGGTTCCTACTTTGTTTCTCCTCGCCTCCTGACGATTCGCGGCTATTCCAGGCGTTGCCTCATCGTACCAGTACGTGAAGCTATGTTTCCCCCCTTTTATCAGCAGCATAGCAACACTCTGCGTGTGCAGGTGTGCTATGCATCCAATTACGGCACACCTCCAAGTTGAGCTTCGCAGAAAATTGCGGCCCGGGAATGTCGGCATGTCCAGCCCTACGAATTGCCAATTCCACGTGCAAGTTCGAAGTTTTGTCCGAGCTCAATAACTACTGAAGTATGCAGGTCGTCCCATGGGAAACGGCTCTAGGAAACAAGTGTTAGCACGTTGCACCAACTACCAAACTAAGGTTCGTAGAAAATGGTTGGTGGGTTGCCACATCTTTTTTAAGGTTGTCCCGTCAAGGAAACAAAGATTTGCAGGTTGTCCCATCTCGAAAAACAATGGTTGAAGGTTGCCCCACCTCGAACGATTAGGTTTGCAGCGTGCCCCACCTCGGATAGTGAGTGTCCCACCGCAGCAAATTCTTCGCCGGCCACCTACTCCCGCATGGGGAGAAAAAGGGGTCTCCACGCCAGTCAGCAGAGGAATCCTGGTGTGTATTTGTTATGCCCTACGTATAAAGCTTGTATTCGCGGTGGGACAACCTCTAAAAGTTTGTTTTCGAGGTGGGACAACCTCTAAAAGTTTGTTTTCGAGGTGGGACAACCTCTAAAAGCTTGCTTTCGAGGTGGGACAACCTCTAAAAGCTTGTTTTCGAGGTGGGACAACCTCTAAAAGTTTGTTTTCGAGGTGGGACAACCTCTAAAGGTTTGTTTTCGAAGTGGGACAACCTCTAAAAGCTTGTTTTCGAGGTGGGACAACCTCTAAAAGTTTGTTTTCGAAGTGGGACAACCTCTAAAAGCTTGTTTTCGAAGTGGGACAACCTCTAAAAGCTTGTTTTCGTGGTGGGACAACCTCTAAAAGCTTGTTTTCGAGGTGGGACAACCTCTAAAAGTTTGTTTTCGAAGTGGGACAACCTCTAAAAGCTTGTTTTCGAAGTGGGACAACCTCTAAAAGCTTGTTTTCGAGGTGGGACAACCTCTAAAAGCTTGTTTTCGAGGTGGGACAACCTCTAAAAGCTTGTTTTCGAAGTGGGACAACCTCTAAAAGTTTGTTTTCGAGGTGGGACAACCTCTAAAAGCTTGTTTTCGAGGTGGGACAACCTCTAAAAGCTTGTTTTCGAAGTGGGACAACCTCTAAAAGCTTGTTTTCGTGGTGGGACAACCTCTAAAAGCTTGTTTTCGAGGTGGGACAACCTCTAAAAGTTTGTTTTCGAAGTGGGACAACCTCTAAAAGCTTGTTTTCGAAGTGGGACAACCTCTAAAAGCTTGTTTTCGTGGTGGGACAACCTCTAAAAGCTTGTTTTCGAGGTGGGACAACCTCTAAAAGCTTGTTTTCGAAGTGGGACAACCTCTAAAAGTTTGTTTTCGAGGTGGGACAACCTCTAAAAGCTTGCTTTCGAGGTGGGACAACCTCTTAAAGCTTGTTTTCGAGGTGGGACAACCTCTTAAAGCTTGCTTTCGAGGTGGGACAACCTCTAAAAGTTTGTTTTCGAGGTGGGACAACCTCTAAAAGTTTGTTTTCGAGGTGGGAGAACCTCTAAAGGTTTGTTTTCGAAGTGGGACAACCTCTAAAACCTTGTTTTCGAGATGGGACAACCTCTAAATCCTACCTATCCAATGTTGGGACGTTGTTACCGCACGTCCAAGGCCAAGGTTCGGAGGTTGTCCCCACTGAAAAACAGACGTATGCAGGTTGTCCGGCTTCAAAAGTGTTCGCTTGGAGGCCCCCCCGCCTCAAACAGGCTACGTGGTTGTGACGAAGACGCACTATAGAGAGCGACACGCCAGGCCCGACCCACAGTACAGTGAATGTTTACCGACCCCCCCCCCCCCTTTTCTGAAAAATCGGTAAACAGTGTTTACCAAAATGTTTTTTACACCTTCCCCTAGTCCCAAAAACAATACAGTTTCAGAATTGTTGCAGGAGAAGCCGGGTTGGCTCGATTAGAGGCTATTTACATTGCATGTTCAAATGGGCAACAGCCCCGAGCTCGCCGTTCAGCCAGCAGCGCGCAAGCAGGTGGCGAGCGCCCTCAGCGCGAGATCGCGTCTTCCGAGTCGGCGGAGCGCGAGGAGGCGGCGTCAGGCGTGATCGAGCGATTGGCGCCGCCACCCACGGGCTCGCCGGACGCCTGACCGGCGAGGATGGCGTAGCTCGGCAGAGTGCCGCACCTCTGCAGGTAGGCCAGGGCGAGTTCCGGGAAGACGAAGAGGATTGCCCAGAGGCGCTCCATGGCATCGGCGGGCGGAGGCTTCGAGCGGAGGCGGCTCTTCGCGTCGAGATCGGCGTCCATCGTCAGCCGGGATTGCACAGCTGCAGGGGCGTCACACCCGACGAAGAGGTGGAGCAGCGGGGCCAACGACCGGGTGCCGCAAATAGGGCACGGGAGAAACGCCTGTCTGCGATCCGCCCTCGAGAGGTCGCGCCATTCGGTGGCGTACATGGTCATCACCAGGTGGTGGTGGCCAGTGCGGAGCTGCCGCACCTCTCTTTCCGCCCGTGGTGCCAAGTGCTTGGGGCGGGGGATGCGGCGGCCAGAGACCAACCTGGCGAACGACGACGGGTTCCTGAGGAGGGTGGCCCTGTCCAAGGCGTCTCGTGCTCCAGCTTCACTGCTCTCCAGCCAGAGGACGGAACGATAGCGGCTGTTAGCGGCCGTGGCGCAGAGGCGTGCCGAGAGCGGAGGGGGTAGATTCTTGGCCGCGGCGTCGGTGGCCGCCCGCATGAACGCGAGTGCACCACGTTTTGCGGTCTTGTCCGCCCTCTCGTTGCCTTCGAGGCCGCAGTGGCCGAAGACGAACTGCAGCGTCACGGTGTAGCCCAGCGACTCCAACTCGGCCAGGTGCAGCCAGATCGCGATTGGGTACGGCTGCGTCTGGCAATGGGGGCCGTGGCTCAGCGTCATCAGGAGTGACTGAGAGTCACTGAGGACGAGGATGTTGAGCGGCGTCGGGGTTGGCGGGAGGAGGCGCAGGAGGAACTTCAGGCAGCTGTAGAGCGCGAACTCCTCGGCGCGGTAGCTGTGCGGGTGTTTGCCGGCGGGCAAAGAGGCATCGAACGTGCGTCGGTCGCCGGTGGGCTTGACGGGCAGGCCGTGGTCCGGCTTGATGGTGACCGACGGCCCAAGATCAATAAACACGCCGGCAGCCCCCCAGGTCGTACGGTCCGCCGTGCTCCTCAGCCACGGGCGTAGGGCAGCGCTGGCGTTGGCGTCGCAGATCGAGGGCAGAGGGGGGTCACCGTGTACAACGGAGCCGTCTGGCCAGGCGACGCAGTCCGGGTGGGGTAGTTCCGCCAGGCGTTTCAGCACCGCTTGTTTTTTCTCCGCATTGCTGGCGTGCTTGCGGACTTTCAGCGACGTGTAGATCTCGACGTCGGGCCTGGGAACCCAGGGGGCGAACAAATGGAAGTCGCGGAGCTCCCGACGGCAACCGTCCGTGCCCGCTTTCTTGCGGATGTTGTCGGACGTCGACTTCAGGAGCGTGTCCAGGGAAAGCTCGTGCGCCCACAGAACCTTGTTGAATTCAACCTTCTCCCGGAGGGCCGCGATCCTGCACTTTGCGAGCGCGCGGATCGGGAGGATACCAGTCTCCTGTTGCCCGGCGAATTCAGCGACGCCTTTGCGACAGCCCAGGATGAGGGTAAGGGCACGACGATGCATGCGTTCAAGTGTTGTGAGGGGCCCATTAGCGGGGAGGATGAATGGCCCGTAGAAGCCGTAATCCTTGCCGGCCAGGTGTCGAAGGAGGTTCATCCTCAGCGAGAATCCATCGACAACCCGTTGGAGGTAAGGGAGGAAGGTGAATCCTTGGTCGATGGTTAACCCAAGAAGCTTCACTTTGTCAACCCACTGAAGGGTAATCACCGAGTGGAGCAGTGTGAGCCCGGCATTGGCCTCTGTTACGGGCCCGAACGCGATGCCAACGAATGTTTTGCCGTCATGTGGCGTGTTCGTCCCCACCAATCTACCCTCTGCCGACACTCGCCGTTCGGTGTCAGCAGGGGGAACAGGGACGTCAGCCCTCGTCGCCTTGAAGACTACGTTCGGTGGGGGGAAAGGGGCTGCGTTCTTTCCAACGAAGAAGACACCTCTGGTCTTCAGAACGGACAGGGACATCAGCGCCTGCGCCGTCCAGCGCTCCACCACGTCGACAACATCTTGCGCGTACTGCTCGAGGGCGGCAAACGTGCGGGCCTCCACTGCAACGCCGTCATCATCAGCATACAACGAGAAGGTTATCGTAGCCCCGACGTTGTCCAGATGGATGCGGCGCTGCAGTCGATCGAGGTCTGAACCGAGGTCGTCGATGTAGTACAGGAACAGAAGGGGGCCGAGCACCGTCCCCTGGGGGACGCCGGTATTCAAATCAAAGAAGCGGCCAGTCGCTCCGTCGATCTTGTAGGCAGCCTTCCTGTTCCGTAGGAAGGCCTCGATCCAGCGAAGGAACTTGGCGGGCACCCCTCTTCGCTGCAGGATGTCCATCAGCTTGCCGTGGTCGACGGTGTCGAACGCGTTCGCCAGATCGAACGACAGCAAACACGTGAACTGCAGACGGTTCCTGGCAGAGTCGAGAGCCGAAACTATCGAGAACAGCTGCTCTTCGGGACCGCGACCCTTGCGGAAGCCACCCTGCCGCGAGTTAAAACGCCGGACCTCAGGATGTTGCGGGCTTTCCGTGAGGTACTCGAGCCGATTCTTCACGATGACTTCCATTACCTTGGAGATCACACTCGTAAGAGATATCGGCCGGTAACCCTCCGGCAAGGAGTGGTCCCGTCCAGGTTTCGGGACGGGGACGACGTGGGCGTCTCGCCAGGATTCGGGAACGAAGCCTTCCTCCCACGAAATGTTGACCAACTCAAGGATGAGGGCCCTGGCACCGTCGGTGAGTCGGCGGAGGAACTCACTGCAAAGCCCGTCAGGGTCGAGCGAAGTCTTCGGGTCGAGGTTGTTGAGGGCCCGATCGAGCTCGTCGGCGGTGATGAGCCCGCAGCCAGCGTCGTCGTTGGATGGTTCTTTAGCGGGGAACCACGGCGGCGGTTTGGTAGCTGTCGAACCGCCGCACACCCGTTTGAGGTGATCCCCAAAAAGCTCCGTCTTCCCGTCTGCGGCAACATAATATGAGTGACCGAGCCGGATGGGGGGGATGTTGTTCTGCTGCGTTCGACCGTCGATCTTGCGGATCAGGCGGAAGAGCAGCCCAATGTCCGTGCAGCGGTTGATCCTCCCGGAGAAGGCATTCCAGTGAGCCGCCTTCGCCTGCGTGGCCGCCGACGCGAATCTGGCGACCGCGTCGGAGTAGGCGCGCTGTGCGTGTGGGGCGTCAGGGTCGGCGAGGAGGTCGGTGAAGGCCGCCCCCTTGACACGCTCTAGAGCAGAGAGCCCCGGGGTCCACCATTCCTTGTACGGACGTCCTTGTCGATACCGGGGGACAAACTGGTGTACAGCACGGCGGAACGTCGAAGCGACTCGCTTAGCGAATTGCACATTGGTTGCCGGCCGGTTTGCGAGTAGGGCAGAGCTCTCCTCGTCGAGATGCTCCATCATGCCATCCCAGTCAGCCCGAGCCCAAGAGAACCAAGTTTTGCGGAGGACGCGCGGCTGGGAGTACCCCCGGGGAACTTCGAACGCCATGGGGAGGTGGTCCCGGGTGGTACCCCAAGAATCCAGCACTCTCCAATTGCGGATGTTGGAGGTGGGGGTGGAGATTACCACATCCGGAGAGGAGTACCTGGCGTGGGGGCGGTAGGCCATCGTGGAGACCGACGGGTCGTTCAGGGTCATGGCAGACGCCTCGACGAGCCAGTCCCTGAGGATTTTTCCGCCTGTGTTCTCGGCTCCCCGAGACCAGTCCGGGTGGTGGACGTTGAGATCACCGGCGATGACCACGTGGTCGTCCATCGGGAACGGCTCCATGCACAGGTCTCTCCCTTCCTTGCGGGGCGGGCGGTACACATTGTACACCCTCAGGGGGGGAAGGCCGATGCGAGTGATCTCGACAGCAACGCAATCTAGAGAGGAGTCGGCGTCGATATCAGGGGGCGGGATTTCCGTCGCGAGCAGGCTTGTGCGAACGAAGATGAGAACACCTCCGCCGCGGGCGTCTCCGTCTCGGTCGCGTCTGAAGACTCGGTAGCCGTCGAGGCGAGGGGGAAGGGACTTGCTCGAGAGCCATGTCTCTTGTAGGAGCAGGATGTCCGGGATCCTCGGAGACATGTTGGCGACCCCTCGGCTGATACTATTGGTACCGCCAGGGATGGACTCCCTTGCCCAAAATGATCGGCAGTTGAACGACACGATCAAAAGGATGCTATCGGGGTCAAAGGGTGCAGCGGCAGCGGAGGTACTGGCGGTGCGCCTCCGCCGCCGGCCGCGACCCGGCGGAGGGGCCGGCTCCCGGCGCGAAGCAGTATTGGTGTTGGCTGCTCGCGGTGGTGCGCCAGGGGTGGGGGGTGGACCGGCCGGATGGGCGCGGTGGTGGGCATCGGGGGGGGTTACCCCTCGATGCGGAGGCGACTGCCCTCAGTGCTGTGATGGGGCGGTTTAAAAGCTACAGTTTCTGTACTTTATTGGTTGTCTCACACCGTGTCCAATACAGTACGTAATCTATTAGGCCAACGGTAGAGTACGATTTCGTGCCCAAGAAAAAACGTTAGTAGCAAAGACAGTTGTCACGAAATCCGACCGGTAATATGTCCAACGTTTGGACTGCAGACAAAGAGGCTGGAATTGTCCTCCAGCTGCACGAGGCTGTCTCAGGACAAATCCAACATGGAAGCATCACCAAGGAAATCGAAAAGCGCCTAACGTGCATACTCGGATCGGAAGGACGGGTTGTCCAGCCGAAGGTGAAGGGCGAGCCTGGCTCCAGGGTGTTTTATGCCCTTTATTTTGACCGTGTTCCGATTATCGAAGGCCTGCTGCGCGCTTCTGGCCGGGAAGCTCTGTTCTCCAACCAGTTAATGAACAGAAGCACCTTTGACCAGCGCCGCAAATTTGCCATGGTGTGGTTGAACGGGGACGATAAACGGGAAAACGCCGCTGAAGTGTGGAAGAAGGTCGAAGCGAGTGGCGTTCAGCATTGGGGCCTTGTTGTGACGAAACTTGGTCTTGGGCTGCGCGTTGAGGCAGCTGAACAAGAGAGGGTGGCGGCGGTACTCGAAGGGACGGCGGACACGACACAATACTACAAGATCCGCGGGGCTCCGGAGAACGTAAACAAGGGCCAGCTGACGAAGGCATTGGGAAAAGCTGGCTGGGAAACAACGCCTATCCGACCGGGTAATGACGATGCCGGGCAATTCTGGCATGTCAAGAGCTTGGCCCCGCAGACTGCCACCACAATCGAAGTCGATGGCGTTAAGCTGAGTTTGTCCTCCTCCGACCGACCAAACCACACCAACACCAAATCGTACGCAGCCGCACTTGTGGCCTCCAAGCCCACCGCAGCAGTGTCGCCCTCCTCTACGACCCTCAGCCCCTCGAAGTATGTTACGAAGGAAGACCTCGAGAGAGCATTTAACCATCAACACCGCTCTATCACCGCCCTGGAAAAGGAGAGTTCGAGGAAGATGGACGAGCTGCGTGTTGAAATTAAGGGTGACCTTGTCTCGGCTGTCGAGTCACTCTCGGCCAGTATGGCCATAACGCTGAAAAGCGTTGTCGACGGCAGCCAGTCTGAGATGCGCTCGATGTTCACCGACCTCCAGGCTGAGATAAGAACGAAGAAAATCAACACCGCCGTGAACAACACAGACTCCCCGAGGGCCCAAATTCAAAGCGCCAAGTCTGCACCGAAAAGAAGCAGAGATTCGACTTCACCGGAATCCGAGACTAAGTATTTGGCTGCTGCGAAGAAAGGCCCGAAGCTTCACAACAACTCGACCAAGTGACCCGGCTCGCATCAAAACCTAGAATCTAAACCATCCGCTGCCTCTCACCATAGCCAAGCTTCCCAATCAAAACTAGATCCTGACTCCACCCATAACGGTCCGCGAATCCCCTTCTGGAGTTCCAGGAGCTGTCACTCGTGCTTCTCGCGGTCGAACGCACACGGCCTACTACTATTGAGATGTGGTGATATTCACCCCCACCCAGGACCGGTGTCGGCAACCTACTATCACGGACTTCGCATTCTAATCTTCAACTGCAACAGCTGGTTCCGGAGACGTGACTTTATTCTGGCACTGGTTGCCAGGCTTGACATCGATATTGTTCTTTTACAAGAAACCAATCTCCCCTCTGACGTTACAGTCATCATACCTGGTTTCAATGTAGAACAGCAAGCCAGGACAGTTGATCGTAACCCGGGTTCCAGCAGTCGTAGAGTAAGTGGAGGGCTCATCACCCTTGTCCGGAATACTATCGCGTACCGGCGTCTCGACTACAGCTCTCCTCATGCCGACGACGCGACGGAACGACTTGATGTTCAACTCGCTCTACCCGATGGCAAAAACCTCTTAATTGTCAACATCTACAAACCACCCATTCTGCCCTTTTCTAGACATGACTCGCGTACAGATCATTTTGATCCTCAGTATCTCCCGTCTAGCAATGCTGTTATTGCTGGTGACTTCAATCTGCACCACCCGCTCTGGGAGTCACAATCTCTTCCGAACACGCGGAGTTCGTCTCTCGCGAATTGGATACTTTGCTCCGACCTGACTGTTTGCAACAACCCTGCTGTATCAACTCGCCCGCTCTCCACGACCTCGCCTGACCTTGTTCTTTCGCCGCATGGCCTTGATTTCACATGGAAGACGCTCGACGTGAATGGAGGTTCCGACCATGCACCAATGATTCTCAACATTCCCTCCAACCTCACCCGTCCTACAGTGAAACCTAAGCCGTTCAGGTGGAACAAGGCTGACTGGGAAGCATATGGCTCAACTGCTGACCAACTGCTTGAAGGCCTTCCGGTCAATGACATTGCCCAAATCTCCAAACGCTTTTCGGCGTCCTTACGTGCTGCTAGAGATCGTCACATACCGACTTCGACATCCAGACGTGGCCATGCCTGGTTCACCGATGAAGTGCGTACTGCGATTGAAGAAAGGGACCGACTTCGCGCAGACTTTGCTGATCAAAACAGACCGCCCGATGACGTCAGAATCCAGCTCAAGGCTGCCCAGCAGAAGATAAATCGCCTTATCAACCAAGCCAAGTCTGACATCTAAACAGGACAGCAAGCTCTCTATCCCGTACCTCTACGATGTCTGACTTTCACAGGTTAATGCAATCTGCAGATGATGTGGAGAATGATCCGGTCATCCCGCCTCTTCTCATCAATGGCCAATTTGAGTATGATGACAGGGTTAAGGCGTCAGAGATGGGCCATCACTTAGCAGCTACCTGTGCGGGACAATCCGAGACTCTACCGACTGACTCCTCAACTCACCAACTCGACTTTGCATTTCAACCGTGGGAACTTGACGCTGCTGTCGATGAGCTTAAACCGTCGACCAGCCTTGGCCCGGATGGGGTCAATAACTTGATGCTCATCCATCTTGGTGAACGCTCGAGACAATTGCTACTGCGGCTGATTAACCTTTCTTGGTCCAAGGGTGTTGTTCCACCTAACTGGAAAGAAGCGCACATTCTGATGCAGATTAAACCTGGCAAGACACCTGAGAGCGTTGATTCCTATCGTCCGATCGCGTTGACGAGCTGCGTTGCAAAACTTGCCGAAAGGATGGTGCTTGTGCGACTCAACCGAGCACTGATTGACAGTCCAATTCACCCATCACAAGCAGGATTCCAGAAGGGGCGCTCTGCTGAAGAGCAAATAGGAACTGTGCAACACGCTCTAGCTCAGGCCCGTGTAGCAGGAAAGAAGTCTGCGCTCCTACTCCTGGACATATCCAAGGCCTTCGACAAGGTGGATAAGACCATACTGGGCAACCAGCTAGGTGCAAAACTTATCTCGGGACGCTTGAAACGCTGGATTCTTCATTTCCTGCATCGCCGGCGGGCGGCAGCCAAGGTTAATGGGGTACTTGGAAAGTACTTCAACATTGTCAAAGGTGTCCCTCAGGGAACGGTACTTGCCCCAACCCTCTTCTTGTGCTACATCGACCCGCTGGCGGCGAAACTTGAAGCTCTCGTGCCCGGACTGGTCTTTACACTGTTCGCGGATGACCTAGCGATTGTGTGTAGTGCCTATACCGACGAGGAATTGCAGTCACTTGCCCAGAAGGTCACTGCTGCTGTTGATGAGTGGGCACAGGAATTTCACATGAACATGTCAGTCAGCAAGACGCACGTCATCTACTTCCCGGTACTTCCGTCTGATCCCATTACGAACATCGCCGTCCACTTCCCGTCGTCCGCTGTCAACTCTCGACTCTCTTTGCAGGTCTTTGGTGATCTCAGTCTGCATCCTTCTGACCTCATTGACGCTGCGACTTGCACATTTCGACTCTCGGACAAGGCGAAACAGTTCAAAGACCCGCACCTCACTGCAATTGACGGCCACCGTATTCTCCAGTGCAATGGTATTGAAGTTGCCAATCACACCACTATACGGGATCCACTCTACGCCTTCAAAACGTTCACCTTACTTCCGCCCCGCTGCTCCCAAATGTTAGATCTGCCCGCTTCCTAGGAGTCATCTTCGATTCGAGTCTGACGTTCTCTGATCATGTCTAGAGCATCCGGTTGCGCTTCAACGCAAGACTGTCCAACATGAAATGCATTGCGGATGCAATCACCACAGCACAATCGGGACCACTCAGATCGCTCTACCTTGCGTACGTTCTCCCTGTCTTCCTCTATGGTATTGGCGTGTTTGGCCCGTGCTTACTTCAGCAAGATTTCCAGTCGATGAAGACCGATCACCATCGTGCCTTGCGCATCATCACAGGGCTCCCAACATCAACGACATTACACTCCCTCTGCCTCGAAGCTGACGTTCTTCCACTCGAAACCTACCGGTCGAAGCTGTCGTGCACCTTGTATGAACGGATAAGACGCCTTCCGCATACACGTGGCTATGACATTTGTGTCAAATTTCGACCGGTCCTGACTACATGGTCACATGCTGCGTATGAAGATCTTGCAACGACTGGACTTCTGAAAGTCCGTCCACAGAACCTCCTACCTCCAACCCCATGCTCTTCCATTGAACTCCCGCCCTCAATCCACATCGTCCCCAAGTGCCCCGGCGTTGGCAAACCTGCGGTACAAAAACGGGAAATGTTCGAGCTCTCCCTCGGTTCGTTACCTGATCGGGACATTGACGTGTTCACCGATGCGTCGAAAGCGCCCAACGAACCGAACACTGGTTCTGCGTGTCTCATCGTAGCGCGCAAGACATCACTGACGAAGCTTTGCGCAACTTTCCACGACGTCTGATGGGTCTGCGGATATATCTGAAACGCGTGTCCAAAAATTCCCTGCACTTGATGACGAGCGGCGGCAGATTCGCTACTATCTACCGCGCTGAACTAATTGCGATCTTTGTCGGTGTACATGCCATTAAATACTTTTTGCCTCTGATGCTTGGATCAAGAGCACTCCTTCTCTCAGACTGTCAATCGGCGCTCAGGACCCTCGAAAAGGGCCTCAGGCAAAATGATGAGATTGCCATTGCCATCCTCCTGACCTTATGCGATACCATCGCAGAAACCAGAACTAGAACTTGCACTCCAGAAAACATCACCTTAAAACACGTACCTGCACATTGTGGCGTCTGGGGCAACGAGCAAGCAGATATTGTTGCAAATAAGGCTCGCTCAAAAACTGACGATGCCTACACGTGCCTCGATATGCAGTCTGCGAAAGCGCGAATTGTTGAATCGCTTTCCAGTCGTTGGCTCCAAGACCGCCCAAAAAACTTTCACTTTGTTGCGACTCGAGGCCTGCTGCCCAATAAACTACCAAAGATTCTGTCCAGACAAGCTGAGATTCATCTCTTTGCCTTGCGCACTGGCCACACACCCTTAAATAAGCACTTTCTTCGGAACGATGATCGAAGTTATGATCTTCTCCAAGGGCTGTGTTGGCATTGCCACCAGAACACAAGCAAGCCCATGCTTGAACATATTAACCTTTAGTGTCCATCTCTTGACCACTTTAGACGTGACTGCCTTAGATTCCCATACCCCACGCTCCTGCCCCATGTGTTCACAGCTAAGAATTGTATAGGACTCCTACTCTTCCTGCAGATGTCGCGGGACTTACCAGTATTCCCCATTCTCCAGTTAAAATTGAAGCAACCTGACCAGTTGTAAAACCAACACCTCATGCAAATGCCCTACCGCTATCTTAAACGATAGTGTGAAACTAGAAACTCCATTGACTTCCGCACTGTTTTCGCTAACGTTCTCACGGGAATCGCCCCCATGTCCAGGTCAGCTTCTGGTGTATTCGATACTTCGCTTGCCCCAGTCTCCCAACTGACCGCTGGCTTGCCAGCCACGTCTCGTTAACTCGTCATGCTGCTGGGAAGTCAGTCAAAAAAAAAAAGGCGGTTATCGGTTATCGGTTATCGGTACGGTGGATACCTGCCTCGGGTTAGTTCTTGAGAACAGGTGAGGTGGTTCCTTGTGCCTCCCCGTCGCCATCCTTGGCGCGTTGGTTGTTTTCGTGTTCGGTTTCGTTCTTTGTTTTTACAGTCTCACATTGTGGCGGGGGGGTTCAGTGAGCTTTTTACTTTGCCCGCCCTCCCCTTCTCCCGGAACTGAACAGAGGGGAAATGGAAATAAGAGGTGGAGAAAAGAGAGATCCGGGGTGGTCTGCGCGGTGCTGTTTCGCGGCGGCAGTCCGATGCGGGCTTTTCCTGGGTGTCGGTGGGCGTTAGCGTCTTAGTTCGCCCTCCCGACGCCGGCTCCAGGAGATTGTCTTGTTGGTTGCTAGTGCACTTGTACGTTGTTTCATGCAGTTTTCTATCTGCATCCCGGTGACCGCTCGTAAGCTTGCTTCACCCTTACTTTGACCTTTCCTATGGTCAGGTGTGCATGCTGTCGGTGCACCGTGCATTCCTCCGACTCGGTCTGAGGGTTGTTGTTGCCAGGCTTGGCGCCTGTGCGTTTGTCTGCGTTCTCTCTTCTTTTTTTTCCCTCCCGTTCTTTTCATTCATAGGCATTGGCCGGTTAGCGGTCTAAGCTGCTGCTGCTGTTGCTGCTTGCGTCTGAGCGTCGATGTGGCGAGTCTTCGTCAAGCCCAGTCGTTCGAGCTTGTTGCGCTGCTTGTTGCGTCGAGGTCCAGCGCGTCGGCAAAGTTGGGCCCTCCTGCCTGCGGCGTTTCGTGCAAGGCGGGGGTTTGGGGGTCGGGCGGGTCCTCCAGTATCTGGTACCTCGCCACGAGCCCAGCGTCCTGCAGGTAGGCGAGTGCTGCCTCCGGGTGCTCGAAAAGCAGGGGCCAGAGCATCTTGTGCCTCGAACCTGGCGCCGGTAGCTCCCTCGGGACCTTCGGGTCGGCTTCGAACACCTGCCTCCACATCGGCGCCCTCATGGCGTACCCGACTTTGCACTCGAGGAACAGGTGCGTGATCGGGCAGACGGGCGTCGCGTCGCAAAGCTCGCACGGACGGACTCTCTGCCTTTCTTCGGCTGCGAGGTCTTCCCAGTCTTTGCGGTACCGGTTGTGGAGGAGCTCGTGGTGCCCTGTCCTCAGCTGGCGGATTTCTCGCTCCGCACGCCTCGTGAGGTGCGCTGTTTTGGGCACCTTGCGTCCTCGAACGAGTTGCGCATACGGTAGCGGTCCGCCGGGACGGTACGGGGATGCCTTCATCGCTGACGCATGCACGCTTTCCCAGGTGTGCTCGCGGTAGCGCGCCCTTGCCGTTGCAACCGTCATTGGCGGTTGTTTTTCCACATGCGCTGTGGAGATACTGCCTTTCGCCAGTGCGTCCGCTTCATCGTTACCCGCCAGGGCACAGTGTCCGAAGACAAACTGCAGGATCGGCGTGTGCCCCTTCGCCACGAGCTTTTCGAGCAGCTGCCAGATTTCGATGTTGGCTGGCTCTTTTTGCTTGTGTGGGCCTCGCCTTAGCTCGGTCAGCAGTGAGCTGGAGTCCGTCAGGAACCAGGTGTTAGCCTGCGTGCTCTTAGTCCTATGAAACGCCTTCGCTTCTACTTGTTTCAGCGCTGCCCGCAGTGCTACCTGTTCCGCTCGATAGCTCGTGGCCCACTTCCCGGCCTGCCGGCTTGACCGTGTCCTGAGCAGCGTCTGGTCCCTCCAGTTACCGCCGCGTCGCGTGTCGTAGATCACGAAGCCTGCCCCGCCCCATCTCGTCACTTCGTCGAGCGGGGTCGTCGTCCCGTGCAGCAGTTCTTGCTGGGCCTGTCTCGTCTTGAGTGCGGCCACGGAACCGTCCGTCCAGACTACCAGTTTCGGCTCGGGCAGCCTGTCCAGGACTTGCTCTACCGTCCTCCTGTTCTTGTCTGCGTTCTTCGACTTCTTGCGCGGCAGGGACGGGTTGATGTGAAGCAGTGGTGGTGGCACCCACGGTAGGAAGGGGTTGGGCTTGTGGCGTTCTCGTCGAGGGTCCGTCGTCCGCGCTTCGGTTTTGAGGTGGAGGTATGACTGTGGGAGGGCGTCCTTGGTATGCCTTGTTTTGATGACGTCGTCCCACATGTTTTTCGTCTCCATCTTCTCGCCGAGGGCACCCGTTCGGACGTCTGCCATCGACTCAATCGGCAGCATTCGTGCCTCCATGAGCACAGCGGATGTCAGTGTCGTCTTTTTGCACCCAGTGACCGCAACTAGCGCCGTGCGGTGTAGGCGCTCGAGCCGATCCTTCTCTTCTTGGGCTATGTACGGACCATATATGGCGATGCCATACATGAGTACCGGCCAGGCGTACGCCATGTAAAGCGCCCGGAGGACTTCAGTCTTGTGTCCCCACTTCATCCCCGATACGAGCTTCACTAGGTTCACTCTCTTCCCGGCGCTCTGCAGGATGCGGTCGACGTGGGCTTTGAAGGTTAGTCTGTCGTCGATCGTGAGTCCGAGGAGGGTGACTTGCTCCTTCCATTGGAGGTCAGTCACTACCGTGAACGCGATTTCCGTCGCTTCGGTCGAAGCTACCAACTCCAGTATTTCTCTCCTCTGCTTTCGAGTGGTCAGCTCAAGTCCGCACACCAGTATGATTCTTTTCCGGTGGTGCGGGCTACCCGGGTCCACGTATCGGAATGTGTCGCCGAAATCCTTCACTTTCGTCCTGAATTCTGCCGTCGGAACCGTGATCTCCAGGCGGGTTGTCGTGAAAGTGACTAGCGGGGGAGCGAGTTTCCGGCGCATGTGCACGAGCCCTTTTTCGACTTCTCGGAACAAAACCGCTTCCGTCTTGCCATGGGCCAAGTCCATCTTGGCTTCGGTGGCCCACGTCACGATGTTGTCAACGACGTCCTGGGCTGTCTTTCTCAGTTCTGTCAGTGTTTTGGCACTGACGACGACGCCCACGTCGTCGGCGAAAAGGGACGGGGTCACTGTAGACAGTCTCGCAGGTGCGGCGGTTGCTGACATCGAGGAAAGCTTCTCCGCTAAGTCGTCTATGTACAGCAGGAACAAGATTGGTCCAAGAACTGTACCCTGTGGGACACCGCTCGCCAGTGTCACTTTTTCTCCGTAGGATCCACCTATTCGAAACTTCGCCACTCTGTCCCGCAGGAAGGCCTCGACCCAGTTCACGAGTTTCGCCGGTATCCCGCGGTCCCTCATTACCTTAATAAGGCGGTCGTGGTCCACCGTGTCGAACGCTTTCGCCAGGTCGAAGACAAGGAGGCAGGTGTATCGCTTCTCCCGCAGGCTTCGGTCGATCGTTGTGACGGCTGTGAACAGCTGTTCTTCCGTTCCCCTTCCCTGCCGAAACCCTCCTTGGCATGCTGTGAACGGACGGATCTTCGGGAAGTTGTCGCTCTCGACGATGTGGTCAAGCCTTTCCCTAATCACCGTTTCCATGATCTTCGCAGCTATGCACGTCAGGGAGATCGGGCGGTAGCCAGATGCTTCAGCGCGGTCCTTCCCCGGTTTCGGGATGGGGATAGCATGAGCTTCTTTCCAGAGCTCAGGGATCGATGCTTTGTCCCAGGACGCATTGGTCACCTTGCACAGGGCTTCGAGGGCAGGCTTCCCCATCGCCTTGAATACTTGGGGGCAGAACCCTTGCGGATCGGTCGACGTTGTCACCTTCAGCTTCTCAACCGCTTTCTACTTCTTCCAGGGTGATGGGTCCTTCTACCCCGGTGTTCATTGCCTGCTGGCTGTCTTCGCGGGGCGCCTCGTTCCGTACGCCCGTGGCTTCCGGGCCTTCTGCTTCGCCGCCTCCGTTCGTGTCACGAGTTCCCTGCCCGGCCATACCCTCCTTTTTCCGGCATATGCTGGCGGATGAATGAATGAATGATAAACAAGCACCGTTCCTTCAGCCGCTCAGAAGAGCAGCATCCGGAACGGTCAGGCGTTACTACTGGGACCTGGCCGGGTTAGCACCAGAGGACCGAACGACACGACATGTCGTCGGAAAGAACCCGCACCTGGCGCTGGGATACTTTGCCAGCCGAGGGCTGGTACCTCAGGAGTTCGCGGACGCGGTCTTGTCGAGCCGCCGAGACGACGCAATGGCCGAAGGGGGGTCAGGGTAGCGCCTTCCCGGTAGAGCGCCCGACGCCGAAGGCGAGCCGCGCCAGAGAAGCCGAAGCGAAGCTCCCGCCGCCTGCCAAGACGAACCAAGAATTTCTGTTTTTTTTTTTTTTTTCTTTCGTCTTTCAATCTCCTCCTTGCGATTCTATCTCCCAAATGCCCCCACAACGGCACCGGGTCTCTTCCGCCCCACCACCCAGGAGGTGAGGGCCCAGACCATCACCAGATGTATGTACGGCATGCTTGAAAGTGCACGAACAAAAAAAAAAAAGAAGGGACGACGCCAAGGAAACAGGAGAAAAAAAAAAAAGACACGGAGGGCGCAGCACGACCCAAGCATGCAGAGACATAAGAGACAAATGGGCCTAATTGACTTCCCCCCTTCATCCCCTCCTCGCCCCCATCCCCGCAACCCATTCTTTTCTTATTGTTGATTTTATTACTTTTAACATCATAAATATCACAAGACTGACGCTCTCGGGGGCACCACAACAATCTCAGCATGATGAGAGGAAAAGCAGTGTCAAAACAGCAAAGCAGAGGCACAAACCGCCCTAAAGATTAGCGACATCCCTCTATTTCCTTCCCTTCTATGTCACTCGTACTATGTGCCTCTCTAAGGCGACAGTACGTTTGAAACCCTTTTTTTTATTTATTTTTTTGTCTCCGCTATTGCTCTACCATTCACACCCTCCTCTACGCCTCATCATCCCATCATCATTTAATCATTCCTTCTTTTTCCTCTTATCTACTCCTTTTTCCCGTTTTCACATTCCATCTCTTACATCCATCACTTCCTCCCCACTCCGCCGCAGCGCTCGTGCGAAAAACGAGAATGCTGGGGCAGAACCGCACGAAAACAGCAGAGAAGCCCCAAGCAAACCACAGCAAGAGGCGACACACAGGGAGGAAACCACCCCCAAGAAAAACGGAAGAGCGTGCAACTGCTCCAGCATTCCCTCCCTGAGCTTCCCCTCTCGGGCCACGGCACGAGCCAGAAAGAAGCTCCCCAACCGGACTTCTAACCGGAGCCGACAACAAGGCACCCCGGAAACCGTTCCTCCTCCCGACCCAACGGAGCTAACGGATGGCCAGGTACATTCATGTTCCCGATGTTTCCCTCTCAAAAGGCTAAGGCCCAGCCTCCGTTTGTTGTCCTAGTGAGCTCTATACTTCAAAAAAAAAAAAAAGAAAAAAGCCCGTTTGCGCCAAGAGACACGCGCACGAGTGACAGGTCCACAGGTTAGGGGATAGGGGGGGGGGGTCGACGAGGGAAATAAGAACGAAGACGGAAATAAGTAAAGAAATAAAGAAAGAAAGAAGTGTTTCGCTAGCGTGGCATGTCCCCGAGGACCGTTGTGCGCTTGGTCGGTGTCTGGGCTGCGTTTGTGCCGACGGCCTCTCGGCCGGGCCTTTTGCCCCCCCGGTGACGGTAACGTCGCTCGGGTTCGCCTGCGCTACGACTTGCCTTGTGCTTTCGGGCTGCACCGAATTTGCTCAAAATTTGACCTGTACATGTCGGATATGAGGAAGCAAAAATCTTTGACACGTTTTCGTGGAATGTGTGTTATGTGCCGCGCTGTTTGCGGTCGAGCTTCCCCGTTGTGTGGCGGGTACGGTTGTCGATCGTTGCCGTGGCGTTGGTGATTGCGTTCCGTTGGTCGGGAGCCAGCGACTTGCAGTCCTGCATCCAGTGATGCTCCACCGAGCCGCTCCGGCTACAAGTGGGGGGTACAAAATAGTTGGTTGTTTGGGTGGCCTGGGCGGCGTTTGACCAAGGCAGCTTTGGTAAGCACCGACAACTCCCCTTTGGGGCCTTCCAGCCGGGTTCCGTGTGGTGCTTTCCTGTTGCTTCCCAGTTAACAGCTGTGCGGGCGTGTCGGCCTGCGCTGTTGCGCGAGACCGTTGCCCTTTTTTCCCTCCGGCCTCTGTGCCTGGCGCAGCCGGGGCTGTTCCTTGGGCTATACCACTGCTGTGGTATTGCCAACGATTGCCAATATGAAGGCGGTCACACGTTTCAACTTGTAATTGAAGAAGCGGGGGAGAAAGAGAGTCCGTTGTATGCGAGGCGCGTCCCCGAGCAGTACCGTGCCGCGGTTTACCAGGCGGGGGAAATATTTCTGAACTTTGCTCAGAAATCTTTTTGAATACCAAGGTGGGGGGGGGTCTGGGGACCCACCTTTTCGTTCTGCCAAGTCGGTGGGCAGGTGGCCCGCTCAGGAAAAATCTGTGCTTCCAAATGGAGCACAGGTTTTTTCCTGAGCGGGCCACCAGCCCACCATTTATAGGGGGGGGGGTGGGGGACCCACCTTTTCCCCCCAGGAGGGTCGGGTTTACCAGAATATTGGAATCATGCCAGATTGGTGTTCTCCGGGAGTTTTTCAGAAGTTTTTCAAATATCCCGCCAAAAAACATGAAAAACAGGGGGGTGCGGGGGGCTACGCCCCCCGCCCAAACGGTACGGGTTTTCCAATAAACTTTTCCACCCCATTCCCCATTCCAACAATCCTGTTGTTGTTTCTCACTTAGAACTCTACAGCTAGACCACTTTTCAGACAACAAAAACTGGGGTTGTCCCACCTTTTTGGATCACCAAAACTGACGTTTGAGGGTTGTCCCACTTTTTTGGGTCACCAATACTGACGTTTGAGGGTTGTCCCACTTTTTTCGATCACTAAAACTGACGTTTGAGGGTTGTCCCACTTTTTTGGATCACCAATACTGACGTTTGAGGGTTGTCCCACTTTTTTCGATCACCAATACTGACGTTTGAGGGTTGTCCCACTTTTTTGGATCACCAAAACTGACGTTTGAGGGTTGTCCCACTTTTTTGGATCACCAATACTGACGTTTGAGGGTTGTCCCACTTTTTTGGATCACTAAAACTGACGTTTGAGGGTTGTCCCACTTTTTTGGGTCACCAATACTGACGTTTGAGGGTTGTCCCACTTTTTTGGATCACCAATACTGACGTTTGAGGGTTGTCCCACTTTTTTGGATCACCAATACTGACGTTTGAGGGTTGTCCCACTTTTTTGGGTCACCAATACTGACGTTTGAGGGTTGTCCCACTTTTTTGGATCACTAATACTGACGTTTGAGGGTTGTCCCACTTTTTTGGATCACCAATACTGACGTTTGAGGGTTGTCCCACTTTTTTGGATCACCAATACTGACGTTTGAGGGTTGTCCCACTTTTTTGGATCAAAACTGACGTTTGAGGGTTGTCCCACTTTTTTGGATCACCAATACTGACGTTTGAGGGTTGTCCCACTTTTTTGGATCACTAAAACTGACGTTTGAGGGTTGTCCCACTTTTTTTGGATCACCAAAACTGACGTCCCACTTTTTTGGGTCACCAAGACTGACGTTTGAGGGTTGTCCCACTTCTTTGGATCACCAATACTGACGTTTGAGGGTTGTCCCACTTTTTTGGATCACCAATACTGACGTTTGAGGGTTGTCCCACTTTTTTGGATCACCAATACTGACGTTTGAGGGTTGTCCCACTTTTTTGGATCACTAAAACTGACGTTTGAGGGTTGTCCCACTTTTTTGGGTCACCAATACTGACGTTTGAGGGTTGTCCCACTTTTTTCGATCACTAAAACTGACGTTTGAGGGTTGTCCCACTTTTTTCGATCACTAATACTGACGTTTGAGGGTTGTCCCACTTTTTTCGATCACCAATACTGACGTTTGAGGGTTGTCCCACTTTTTTGGATCACCAAACTGACGTTTGAGGGTTGTCCCACTTTTTTGGATCACCAATACTGACGTTTGAGGGGAATTTGCTGCAGGCTACGTTCGCTCACGAGCACGCTGATCAGAGGGGAGAACGGAGAAACAAAGCACATTGAGACTAACATTGTTACTAGCGCAAGGGAGAAAGTTCTCGCCAGGGTTGGAGAAACAACCCGGCGATGTCACTACGGGGGCAAGGGAGGGCGGGAAAAACTTTGGAACTTTCCCACCGCAACCACCCTTTTACTGGTACAGGGTGTTTTGCATTCGGGTCGTGCTCTAGCCGCAACTTCACTCTGCTCAAATTCCCTCAGTAGGGTACTATGAGAATTTGCTGCAGGCTACGTTCGCTCACGAGCACGCTGATCAGAGGGGAGAACGGAGAAACAAAGCACATTGAGACTAACATTGTTACTAGCGCAAGGGAGAAAGTTCTCGCCAGGGTTGGAGAAACAACCCGGCGATGTCACTTTCCATCCGCCACTACGCCAGTGAAAAAATCCCGCACCGCTCGTGTTATGGAAGCCACGGATTGTGGTGTAAACGCAGTCAGGGGAACGCGCGACGGGAGGTCGGCAGGGTTTCCTGCGCTCCGGACCCACCGAACCGAGACGGCACAACGCAGGGACCGAACCCGCTCCAAACCTGAGACGACCGAGTCGTTCAGGACCGCGCTCTTCAGGCAGGCCCCCTTGCGTGCAACACCCTGAACGGTTGTGTTGTCTACGACTACATCCAACCGGCCACCCGCCACAGAGTCGGGCAAGGACCGAATCACCAACTCGAAGGCTTTCGCCTCGAGCTCGTTGATGTGTAACTCGGACTCGGCCCTGGACCAAGACGATCCGAGAATGCTGATCTCAGCCGTGCGCGAGTCCACCAAAACGCCACCCCACCCCTTCTTACTGGCGTCAACAAACGCAGTGAGCGACGGGGGGCCAGAGGCCTCGGGCACAGCCCTTGGCTTCAGGACGGAATCAATCCAGTCCCTGAGAGACGCGCAAACAGAAGACGATACCGGTACTTCATCCGAGGGTAGCCGCTCCCCCCGATTGAGTGAGTTGGTCACCCGGCGCATAGACTTCAAAGAAAAATAAAAAGAACCGGGAAACACGCCGGCCACTGCGGACGCATGCAGGAGCCGGCCACCAAGTGTCTCGATGTCTCCCGCAGACATCGCGGGCGAGCCCCTCAGAGCGTAACGCGTCTCCATAAGGCGCCGCCGGAGCTTGCGGCTGACAACCACACGGTGCGTTTTGTGATTCCACTCCACGCCGATGAACTCGTACGTGGTGGCCACCGTCCGAGAGTCGGCGTCCTTCCAGGTCAACGCGCACTCAACGGCCGTTCCGTCGAGCCGCGTCGTAGCCGCCGCGACGCGCTGCTTCGAGCCGGTGTAGCGGATGTTGTCGATCCACACGTCGACAACTACGCCACGTTCAGCGAATTGGGGCAGCACGTAGTCGGGGTGCCCGGCAGAAACAGCCGCCAAGGTGTGCATGATTTCGGGGGCACAGGAGTGCCCCATCGGCAGCCGTGTGAGCTCCCACCATGCACCGTCACTGTCGCAGAACCGAAATAAACTGCGGGCACTTTCCGGAACCTCGACAGCGTAGAAGCCGGTCCGGAAATCACGGGTGGTGCCGCACTCTGCCCGAATGGCCGGGAGGTACTCCGACACGTGACCAAGCGGCACAGCAGCCTCGTAGCCCGCCGCCTCTGCTGCCCGGTTCGCGTCGACGGTCCACAAAATGAACCGCTGCCGGAGCCCGGCCTCCTTCTCCTCCAACACTGTGAAGGGAACGCAAGCAAAGAAACCCGGACCGGACGTCGGCCGTGCCACGCCGCACTCAGCCAGGCGGCGGGCATGGGCCGGGGAAAAAGACGAAGGCGAGCCGACAGAAGGCGGAAGTAAATCGAGCGCGGGACGGAACACCAAATCCCAGACGTAGTCAAACCGCCCCCGCGCCGCAGGGCTCATCCGCTTCCGCAGCGCGTCTACCCGCATCGGGTCGACAGGGGCAGCGTGCAAGGGCGCCGCCCGTTCTTTGTCGGTCCGGGGAAGACGGGTTCCACCCCCGCGTCGCGAGATTGAGTGCCGCGCGAAAGGGTCACTGCGCACAAAGTCCATCACAGCAGCATTGTGACCCGCCCCGTCTCCAACGCCCGTGCCATGGCGATCGGGTTTCCGCCGTAGCGGATCGTCACCTCGGACAGTGCGGTGCCGCTCTTTTCTTCGTGCTTGGCCAGGCGATCCAGCAAGTACATCGGCACCCGTTCGCCTTCCACCACCCGCTCGAGCACGTGCGTGGTCGCCCCGCGCTTGATAGAGTGACCCGTGTATCCGGCCATCTCCGGTGTCTTCGCCCACAGGCTGTCCAGAGCCGTGGTCGTCAGGTTCGACAGGGGGCAGAACGGCGCGAGGGACCCGTACAGCGTTGAAATCTTGTCCGTGAGCGGCCCAAGGATCACGACGTACCGGGACGCACGGAACGGATTCCTCCTTCGTCCCTTCGGTGTCTGGAACCAGTCCACGACCACCTCCCGCGGCGTCACCAGAATGAACTGGTCCGAGGATAGCGCCGCGACCTCCGCCCAGCGGGAAGCCGACTTCCACGCAACCAGCACCGCCAGCTGAATCGCCGGAGCCTGCAAGAAAGCCCATCCGAGTAGCCGTTCCTTGTCGACCGGCAAAGCCTGACTCTCCGGAACTGAAGCACCCGCCCCACGCAGCGCAGTCGACATCGTCCGCAGGGGCTGGTTCGGGAGGCCCATCGCCCCAAACGACGCCGACAGGGCTTTCGAGTACGTCAGCAGGCCCGAGGGGCGGACGCCCGTCGCCGCAACAAAAAGGCACGCCGTATCGGCGTTCAAGGGCAGACCCCACTGGGAGGTCCACGCAACCAGCCGGCGCCATATGTTGCGCCGATCCTTGACCGTGGTGCTCGCCCACATCTTCCCCACGTGGTTGACAAGGCGCGCATGCGCCTCCCCCATCGATACCGCTGGCTCTTGAGTCTTGCCGGTACGGGTCGTGTCTCCATGCGGATGATCCGCTATGAGGCGGTAGATCGCCTGCCCGATGAGACTCAACGGAACGGAAGGGGGCTCTGGAACGGGGTGTACGGGCTGTAGAACAAGAGGCGGCAGCAACGAGGGGTTCTGCATCGCGGTCGGGGGAGCCGGAAGACCGGGACGCGCCACGCGGAGCGGCAGAGCGCGCATGAGGGGTCCCGGTGTTAGCAGCTTTGGCCGCCCGACGGCGGCGCCTGCGGACCGGGGCCGTGGGACGACTTGCATCGCCGGAAGCCCTGATGGGGCAGCCGTTGGTACTGGCAGGATTGGGGGCCGGGGGTCGGCCAGTCATTTGCCCCCGGCCCTGGCGTTTCCCGAGCGAGGCTTGAAATGCATGGGCTTCTTACCCACCCCGCGCTCCTTCCTCGCGTCGAGTACGGCCTCCGCCCTGTCGATCGGGTCAGTAGCCTGCTCCCCGACCTGCCGCAGAATATCCCGGCGGCTGTGCCCCTTTTCGACATACAGCCGCTGTATGCGCACAGCCGCCAGGAGGTCGTTGCCGAGCCGGAGGTGATCCGGGCTCTGAGCCCACCCCACGGTTGTGGACATCGCCTGCACCCAGCTGCGGAACATGTCGAAATTCGTCTCCAGCAGCTCCCCGCCAGCCAGGTGCGCCCGGCCACACACGTACGCGGCCTCCAGATCCCGGATCAAACCGTCCGGGTCGCTGTGGATGGCGTCCGCCAGGGCAAGAACGTCTTTGGCCTCTTTCGGATAGGCCCGCGGCGCAACAGCCGCCGCGGTCTCAGCCGCCGGTGCGGCGGAAGGACGTCCGTCAGATGCAGCCGCCGGCGGAACGGGCGAAGCACTGCGCAGGCTCTGCACCTCCGCCTGCATCTGCTGCAACATCAACATCATCTGCGCCTGTTGCTGCTGCTGCGCGCGCATCTGGCGCTCGAAAAGCTGCTGCCACTGCTGCTGGGGGGCATCCGGTAACGCAGGCGGAGGGACAGGCTGCGCCGCGGCGGCGCCAGTGAGAGGGGGCACACCCCTCCACGCGCCCCGACTCACGACGCCTTCAAACTTCGCCTTGTCCAGTTCCTCCAGCTCGAGCAGCATTGCAGCCACCTTCCAGGGGGCAAGCTCAAGCAGCTCACCCCCCACATCGACCCGCAACAGCTCGGCCACAAGTCTCCGCGCCGCCGCGAGCTGCTCCCCCTGGGGAATCCCCGCGAACCACGGGGCGACCCTGGACTCCAGGTCGCTTACCTTCAGCCTGCGGGAAGCGTCCGGGATCTCTCCATACTCCTTCTCCAGGTCACCCCGGTACGACGCTGGAAAGGCGAAGGTTGTCCAACCGTTGCTGGTTCCGGAGTGTCGGAAAGGGGACTGCGGGGCTGCCATGCTAAAAACTTTGGAACTTTCCCACCGCAACCACCCTTTTACTGGTACAGGGTGTTTTGCATTCGGGTCGTGCTCTAGCCGCAACTTCACTCTGCTCAAATTCCCTCAGTAGGGTACTATGATTGTCCCACTTTTTTCGATCACCAATACTGACGTTTGAGGGTTGTCCCACTTTTTTGGGTCACCAATACTGATGTTTGAGGGTTGTCCCACTTTTTTCGATCACTAAAACTGACGTTTGAGGGTTGTCCCACTTTTTTGGGTCACCAATACTGACGTTTGAGGGTTGTCCCACTTTTTTCGATCACTAAAACTGACGTTTGAGGGTTGTCCCACTTTTTTGGGTCACCAATACTGACGTTTGAGGGTTGTCCCACTTTTTTGGATCACCAATACTGACGTTTGAGGGTTGTCCCACTTTTTTGGATCACCAATACTGACGTTTGAGGGTTGTCCCACCATCACCAAACTGACGTTTGAGGGTTGTCCCACTTTTTTGGATCACCAATACTGACGTTTGAGGGTTGTCCCACTTTTTTCGATCACTAAAACTGACGTTTGAGGGTTGTCCCACTTTTTTGGGTCACCAATACTGACGTTTGAGGGTTGTCCCACTTTTTTGGATCACCAAAACTGACGTTTGAGGGTTGTCCCACTTTTTTCGATCACCAATACCTGACGTTTGAGGGTTGTCCCACTTTTTTGGGTCACCAATACTGACGTTTGAGGGTTGTCCCACTTTTTTGGATCACCAATACTGACGTTTGAGGGGTGTCCCACTTCTTTGGATCACCAAAACTGACGTTTGAGGGTTGTCCCACTTTTTTGGATCACCAATACTGACGTTTGAGGGTTGTCCCACTTTTTTGGATCACCAATACTGACGTTTGAGGGTTGTCCCACTTTTTTGGATCACCAATACTGACGTTTGAGGGTTGTCCCACTTTTTTGGATCACCAATACTGACGTTTGAGGGTTGTCCCACTTTTTTCGATCACCAATACTGACGTTTGAGGGTTGTCCCACTTTTTTGGATCACCAATACTGACGTTTGAGGGTTGTCCCACTTTTTTCGATCACTAATACTGACGTTTGAGGGTTGTCCCACTTTTTTGGATCACCAATACTGACGTTTGAGGGTTGTCCCACTTTTTTCGATCACCAATACTGACGTTTGAGGGTTGTCCCACTTTTTTCGATCACCAAAACTGACGTTTGAGGGTTGTCCCACTTTTTTGGGTCACCAATACTGACGTTTGAGGGTTGTCCCACTTTTTTGGATCACCAATACTGAC
Organism: Diplonema papillatum; assembly: GCA_030068145.1. NCBI lineage: Eukaryota > Euglenozoa > Diplonemea > Diplonemida > Diplonemidae > Diplonema > Diplonema papillatum. The sequence goes on from JAPJBO010000785.1 coordinate 94,984, forward strand.
GTTTGAGGGTTGTCCCACTTTTTTGGATCACCAAAACTGACGTTTGAGGGTTGTCCCACTTTTTTGGATCACCAATACTGACGTTTGAGGGTTGTCCCACTTTTTTGGATCACCAATACTGACGTTTGAGGGTTGTCCCACTTTTTTGGATCACCAAAACTGACGTTTGAGGGTTGTCCCACTTTTTTAGGTCACCAATACTGACGTTTAAAGGGAGTTTCTGCTCTTCGTATTGTCTGACGAGAACTGCCTAGAAGAAGTTTCTGCTCTTCGTATTGTCTGACGAGAACTGCCGAGAAGAAAAGGAGAAGTAAGAACACGTCTTTGTAACTGATAGCACTAGCGCAAGGGAATGTTGAGTGACTGCCTTAACCCGGGGAAACGAGCTTGGGCGAGGTCACCGGGGGGTTAGGGAGGGTGGGAAAACTTGAACTTTCTTTGAACCAACCACACCCTGAAGGCTGTGTGAAGTTCTCTGATCGACTTTTCGTGGTGCATCAACTCCCTCAGTGAAACTGTGAGAGTTTCTGCTCTTCGTATTGTCTGACGAGAACTGCCTAGAAGAAGTTTCTGCTCTTCGTATTGTCTGACGAGAACTGCCGAGAAGAAAAGGAGAAGTAAGAACACGTCTTTGTAACTGATAGCACTAGCGCAAGGGAATGTTGAGTGACTGCCTTAACCCGGGGAAACGAGCTTGGGCGAGGTCACCTTCCATCCACCACAACGCCAGTGAGAAACTGCCTCACCGCAAGTACAATTGAATCGAGCGCATCAGCGCCAATCATGGTCAGCGGTACGCGTGACGGCAAGTCCGCAGGGTTGCCCTCACTCCTGACCCATCGTACAGAAACAGCGCAGTTCAAGGAACGCACGCGTTCCAGTCCTTTAACTACCGCCTCGTTCAAGACGGCACTTTTCAAACAGGACCCCTTACGGGCCACTCCTTTCACAGTGGTATTATCAACCACAATGTCCACTCTCCCACCTCTAATCGAGGGCGGCAGAGCCAAGACAACTAACTTGAAGGCAATAGCCTCCAGCTCGTTTATGTGCAACGAGCTCTCTGCAGAGTTCCATGACCCCCCCAACACGGTCACTTCCATTGTGCGCGAGTCAACAAGGACACCCCCCCAGCCTTTCTTACTCGCGTCCACGAAGGCCGTGATACGTGGGGACTGTTCGAGAGTGGGAATGGCCCTCGGCTTCAGCACCGAGTCAATCCACTCTTGGAGCGACAAACGAACACACGGAGAAACTTCAACTCGATCAGAGGGCAGCCGAGCCCCTCGGTTCAACGAGTTGGTTATGCGTCGAAAGAACTTCAACGCAAACCAAAAGGAGCCCGGAAAAATGCCGGCGACCGCAGAGGCATGCAACAAACGACCGCCGAGAGTCTCGAGCTCACAAGCTAGCACGGTAGGCGACGACTTCAGCGTGTAGCGCGCCTCCATCAGCTTTCTTCGCAACTTCCGAGAGACAGCAACACGATGAGCAACGTGGTCCCAATCGACCCCGATGAACTCATACCGTGTGGCGGCAGTCTGCGAATCGGACGGCTTCCACGTCAAGCCGCACTCCTCCGCTGTCTGGTCCAGTCTCCGAGTCGCGAGCCGTACCGCCGGCTTCTTGCCCGCATACCGGATGTTGTCGATCCAAATGTCGACGACGACATCCCGTTCCGCCAACTCCGGACGAACGAAGTCCTCATGTCCGCCGGCCACCGCTGCCAAGGTGTGCATTAATTCCGGTGCACACGAATGGCCCATGGGAAGCCGCAGAAGTTCCCACCAACCACCATCGGAGTCAGCGAACCTGAAGAGATGACGCGACTCCGGCGGGATCTCAATGGCGTAAAATCCCGTCTTGAAATCCCGGGTTGAGCCACACTCCTCGCGACTCGCCCCCAGGTAGCCTGAAACGTGTCCGAGGGGCACAGATGCTTCGTAACCCGCCTCTTGAGCGGCTCGGTTACCGTCAACCGTCCACAAGATGAAGCGCTGCCGCAGCGCCCCTTCCTTCTCCTCCAGCACTGTGAACGGGACCGAAGCGAACGGGCCGGGACCGGTTGAACTGCGGGCTATCCCGTTTTCCGCGAGCAGAGATGCATGGTCGGGACGAAGGGTCGAGGGGGACCCGATCGCCGTCTCCGTCTCGACACGGGGAAAGAAAGTTGAACGCCACGTATCGTCAAAGCGCCGGAGGGTTGCCTCGTTCATCCGCAGACGAAGCTTCGCGACAGACATCGGCTCGATCGGGGCCACATGCAATGGCGAAGCGCGCTCCTCCTTGCTTCGCGGCAGCCGCGTCGAACCACCTCGTCGGGTGACGGAGTGGAACTGACCACTGCGGAGGTATCCCGTCACAAGTGCTTCGTCACCTTGCCGGTCTCGAGTGCCCTGGCAAGGTCCACGTCGCCCCCGGCGTACCGGAGCGTGGTCCTCGACAGCGTCCCGGGTCCGCCCTCCTCCTCGTGCTTCGTCAGCCGGTCGATGAGGTGCGGCGACAGCTTGCCGCTGGTCAGCAACGGCAAGAGGTGCTTCACCGCTCCGCGTTTGATGGAGTGCGCGGTGTACCCCTGCATCTGCGCCGACTGGCCCCACAGTGCGTCCAGCGCCGACGTTGTCACCGTCGACAGCGGAGCGAAGGGTGCACACTTCGCGTACAGAACGGCGATTTCCGCCGTCAACGGTCCCTGGATCACCGCAAAGCGCGACGCCTTGAATGGATCCTGCGTCCGCCCCTTCGGCGTCTGGAACCAATCCACGACGACCTCCCTCTGCGTCACCAGGAGGAACTGCACGGACGAAAGACTCGCCGCCTCCGCCCAACGCGAAGCCGTCTTCCACGCGACCAGAACCGCCAGACGAACGGACGCCTGCTGCTGCCTGGCCCAAGACACAAGCTTCCGCCTCTCGATTGGCGTCGCCTGGTTCTCCGGGATAGCCGCCCCACCCCCGCGCAAGGCCTTGGCCAAGACCCGCAGGGGGTGGTTCTCGAACCCCATTGCCCCAAACGAGGCCGACAGGGCCTTGGTGTAGGCAAGCTGTCCCTGGGGCCGGACACCCGTTGCCGCCACGAACAGGCATGCCGAGTCCGCGTTCATCCCAAGTCCACGTTCTGTCGTCCATGCCTGCAGCCGCCGCCACAGGCTTCGACGCTCCTGCGTGGTCGACCGGGCCCACATGTCCGCCACGACCGCCGACATCTTCGTACGAGCCATCTCCACGGTACTCGCACCCTCCTGTGTCCGACCGGTACGGCTCGTGCCTCCAGACGAAATGAGGCGGTAGACTGCCATGCCTATCTCCGATGTCGGCATCCCTTCGGTTCCCGGCAACGGCGGCGCACAGGTTGGTCGCAGTGACGATGAGGTCGTTGACGGCCGTGAGGAGCTGCAAGCTCGAACCCACATCATTGGCCGGGTCGGTGTTGGTGGCAGCATCGACGCCTCGGTTGTGCGTGCCAACGGGGGATGAAGATATACTTGGTGTGTAGGCATGGGAATCGGCGGGGAGACGAACTTTTGAACGGGTGGGGAGTGCGTCGGAAAGACATTCGACGGAGGGAGGAACTTCATTCGCACGGGAGGTGAGTGGGTCGACGCGACGGTGGAACGAGGGAGGAACTTCATCCGCGCGAGCTGTTGTTGCATTGGAACTGGCTGTTGAAGCCTGGGCCGGGTGGGTGCCAGTCATTTCCCGCCGGCCTTTCCGTTTCCCGGCTGCCTCGGCCTGAAGGCCGGCTTCTTCGTCGGACCCCTCTCCTTCTTGCCGCGCAGAACCGCGGCGGCCTTGTCCAACGGGTCCTCAGCCTGAGACCCGATTTGTCGGAGGAGGTCCCGACGGCTCATCCCCTCCTCCACGTACAGCTTCTGAAGCCGGAGTTGTTTCAGAAGCTCATTTCCCAGCCTCAGCTGGTCGGGGCTGCGCGTCCATCCCTCGGTGGCCGACATGGCCAACATCCAGCATCGGAGCATGCCGAACGTGCTGTCGAGCTGCTCGCCACCCGGAAGGTGAGCCCTCCCACACACGTAAGCCGATTCGACGTCCCGGATCAAACCCCACGGGTCCAGGAGCAGGGGCTCCCGCCACTCTCGGACGTCCTTGGCGTCCTTCGCGAACACCCTGGGGGCAACGTCTTCTTCCTCTTCCTGCCGCCCGTCAGACTCCATTGGCTGCGGCGCTGGCTGCGCGGTCGCTGACACTGACGCTACCGCGGGCGACGGCTGGTGCGAAATGCCCATCAGCTGCGTCTGCATCTGCTGCAGCACCTGCATCATGTGCGCTTGTTGCTGTTGTTGCGCCCGCATTTCCCGCTGCTGCGCCTGCATCTGCTCCTGCTGCTGCATGACCATCCGCTGCAGCTGGTCCTGCATCGATGCGCCCGCGGATGCCGTCACCGGAGGCGCCACCGACGCAGACGGGACCGCTGCAGAGGGAACAGACGCAGAAGAAACCGGCTGCCCCGCTCCGCTACCCTCGACCGGGGCCTGGATAAGACTCGCCAGTGAAGGCGGGGGTACATCAAATTTTCCGACAATCTTCTTAACAGCTAGTGACACGCGAGCTTCGTCCTCCTCATACACGAGCATTAGGATCGCCAAGACCCGCTGCAGATCCAAACCCGCCACCTCAAGTATCGTGGCGCCGATCGCCTCGGCGAGTACCGCGCGGGCCCTGTCTGTGACGGCCTCTTCGCATGTGCCGAATAACGTGGAGCAGAAAGACTCCATTTCACGCACGCGGAACTTCCTTTTGGAAGGTGGCTCATAGGCAAAGGATCGAGTCCAGGCCTCGCGGAGCACAGAAGGGAACCTGTAGTCCCACCTGTCGGCATTCGGCAGCGGCGAAGACATGGAAAAACTTGAACTTTCTTTGAACCAACCACACCCTGAAGGCTGTGTGAAGTTCTCTGATCGACTTTTCGTGGTGCATCAACTCCCTCAGTGAAACTGTGATCAGTTTTAGTGATCGAAAAAAGTGGGACAACCCTCAAACGTCAGTTTTAGTGATCCAAAAAAGTGGGACAACCCTCAAACATCAGTTTTAGTGATCGAAAAAAGTGGGACAACCCTCAAACGTCAGTTTTAGTGATCGAAAAAAGTGGGACAACCCTCAAACATCAGTATTGGTGATCGAAAAAAGTGGGACAACCCTCAAACGTCAGTATTGGTGACCCAAAAAAGTGGGACAACCCTCAAACGTCAGTTTTAGTGATCCAAAAAAGTGGGACAACCCTCAAACGTCAGTTTTAGTGATCGAAAAAAGTGGGACAACCCTCAAACGTCAGTTTTAGTGATCGAAAAAAGTGGGACAACCCTCAAACATCAGTATTGGTGATCCAAAAAAGTGGGACAACCCTCAAACGTCAGTATTGGTGATCCAAAAAAGTGGGACAACCCTCAAACGTCAGTTTTAGTGATCGAAAAAAGTGGGACAACCCTCAAACGTCAGTATTGGTGATCCAAAAAAGTGGGACAACCCTCAAACGTCAGTTTTAGTGATCGAAAAAAGTGGGACAACCCTCAAACGTCAGTATTGGTGATCCAAAAAAGTGGGACAACCCTCAAACGTCAGTATTGGTGATCCAAAAAAGTGGGACAACCCTCAAACGTCAGTATTGGTGATCGAAAAAAGTGGGACAACCCTCAAACGTCAGTATTGGTGATCGAAAAAAGTGGGACAACCCTCAAACGTCAGTATTGGTGATCCAAAAAAGTGGGACAACCCTCAAACGTCAGTATTGGTGATCCAAAAAAGTGGGACAACCCTCAAACGTCAGTATTGGTGATCCAAAAAAGTGGGACAACCCCTCAAACGTCAGTATTGGTGATCCAAAAAAGTGGGACAACCCTCAAACGTCAGTATTGGTGATCGAAAAAAGTGGGACAACCCTCAAACGTCAGTATTGGTGATCCAAAAAAGTGGGACAACCCTCAAACGTCAGTATTGGTGATCCAAAAAAGTGGGACAACCCTCAAACGTCAGTATTGGTGATCCAAAAAAGTGGGACAACCCTCAAACGTCAGTATTGGTGATCCAAAAAAGTGGGACAACCCTCAAACGTCAGTTTTAGTGATCCAAAAAAGTGGGACAACCCTCAAACATCAGTACTGGTGATCGAAAAAAGTGGGACAACCCTCAAACAGCAGTATTGTTGATCCAAAAAGTGGGACAACCCTCAAACGTCAGTTTTGATGATCGAAAAAAGTGGGACAACCCTCAAACGTCAGGATCTGACGCCGGAGCAGCGTCGTGGCGACGTCGAGGATGCCGACAACGGCATCCAGCTGGTCGCGGTTGGCGCGTTCCGCCATCCCGCGCGCTTCCTGGATCAGGGCGTTAATCCTGTCCATTTTGACGGAGCTACGGGTAGCCCGCGTTCTTTTCGCGGATGGGTACCGCTGTTGTGTTATGGAGGGTGTTTGTCCAATAAAGTACAGAAACTGTAGCTTTTAAATCGTTGGTTCGTTTAGCATTGAGTTCTTTTAAGTACATGAACCACATGGATTAGCATGCACTGTGTCGCCGCTAAAGGTTACTTTATGACGTCGTCGCCTGTCATTGCGTCGTCAAGGTCGAGTGTTTGTGGTGCCAGGGGCGCTGGGCTTTCTTGCGGTTCTGGAAATTGCGTGGGGGGGCACAGGTGCGGACAGGCTTGCACGTTCTTCATTTTCGAGGACACTGGAGTGCTTGGGGACGTCGGACGTTTCTGGTAGCCGCTTGCTTTAAGGGCCTTCCTCTTTCTTCGTTGCACCCCTGACTCGGGTGTGGCCGTCTTCGCCTTCTTCCGCTTGCGGCCGGCGATCGGGCTCTCCTTCGGGGTGCCGAGCACCCTCTTCTTCAACGCTGGTCGTTCGCCGGTCCCTGGCGTTGGTGGCGGCCTCTTGGCCGCCCGTCCGGTCGTCGCCGTCTTCTGCTTCGCTACGGCAGGCTGCGCCTGCGCCGCGCGCTTTCCCACCGGCGTTTCTCGTTGTACGCCCACCTGGGTGGGTGAGAGGGGTCTCTTCTTCTTTTTGCTGCGTCCGGGGGTTGCCGGGGTGTTCGGTTCGTTGGGTTGGTGGTGGCCGCGGCGGCAGCACGCTGCCGGTCTCCTCTGCGTCAACGTAGGGAGCCTCCTGCATTCTTGGCAGGTTCCTCTGCCATGCGTGCGGCAGGCATGATGCCCGCTGCGGCAGCACGCCGCCGCCGTCTTGCACTCGCCGCATTTCGTCGTGCTGTGCTCCACGCACACCGCGATCGGCTGCCCATCGTCAGCGTGGTGATGGTGCCGACAGCACATCTCTACCGTGGGAACGTCCCTTCGGACGAGTGCTCGGCACGCCTCACACTTCCCTTTGTGATGGGTCGCGCACGTGACGAGTGCCTTCTCTACACCGACACCCGGCATATGCACGGGGTCTGGGTGCAGTTGCGGTGGGGCAGGCAGGGCCCACCTCGCCGCTCTCCCGATCGTCCAGTCAGGGTACGTCGGGCACTGCGTCCCTACATCGCTTCCTTTCACTTGTTCCTCAAGTATCGTCCCCGTGTGCCTCGCGAAACCGTGGTCTGGGTCGTACACCCGATATCCCCGAGATGCCCATGAACGACACCCTCTCTCCTCTCATGCAGCTTCCCAGCCGCTGTGCCGCCAGCTTGTCCAACGCGCTCATCATGCAGCGCAGGACGTTTCCACGCTCTCTCACCCCCTTCGGCGCATTCCCGTGCAGCGGCATGCTGAGGCCCGAGAAGAGTTCAAAGTCGATCGCAAGCTCTAGCATTGACGCCTGCCCGCTCTCGGTCCACTGCATGTCAGACAGCCACGCTAGTCCCCAGGTCTTGTTTCGCTCCCACGTCCATGCCGGGGCAATCCGCGCAAAGGGGTGGTCAAATTTCTCGGCAGGCATCGCATCCGCTCTCGACCAGGGGGTCGTGGGGTTCCTGGCTACCCAGCCACGTGCTTCGAGCCCTGCCCGTTCCGCAAGGATTTCAGCCATCATCTCCTGGAGCCGCCTCGATAAGTGGGCGTTCTCCGGTACAACCACACCATGTTCCAGCGTGCATCGGGGCCACTCGGTTCGGTTGGCCGCCATCAGCCCGGCGTGTGCTTCCCGCCGGCGAATGTGTGAGTATGCGTCGCAGTCCCAGTAGATATGCTGCTCGTTCTCCGTCACGCCGCTTCCACAGTGCTTGCAGCTGGGCGCCTGCGGCTCAGCTCCGGCCTGCCTCATCCGCGACGTGAACTCCGCCGTGTTCACACCCCCCGCAATCGCAACTCGAATTAGCTTCGCCGTGTGCGCGGAACATTCCCTCGTCTTCCAGAACGCATTCGTGCGCTCCAAGTCGGCTCTTTCCAGCCCCTGATATCCTGGCCTTCTCGCCATCAGTCGGGCCCACGTCCTCGTTCTCAGGTCCGCCCTCACTTCGTGCCCCCTCTTCGAGGGCGACGAGGCCAGCGGGTCGAACACTGCACCATTCCGTCGTAGCGTGCGAGATAGGGGCCCAGGCTCCCATATGTGTCCACACTCCTCCATGCTCCTCATCGCCAGCCCGACTGGGCCGAGGGGTTGGTCCCCCTCGGCGTACCGCCCCCGGATACTCTCCATCAGAGGTAGCAGTCGCGGCAGCCTCTCGCACGCCGCGTAGAACGCCGTCGTCACCCGGTACGCTAAACACGTACCGGGGTCCGTCAGGTGGCCCTTCTCCTGGAAGTTCAGGACCATTTCTCTCGCGCGCTTCGGGTTTGCTCCACCCCAGATCAGACCCATCACCGACGTCGTCAACCGCTTCATCGCCACCTTTGACACCGGCGCGAAGGAGCAGCCCGATAGCGCTGCCGGCAACACATTCGACTGCACAATACGGACCCGCTTTTCGTACCGGAATGGCGCGTGGCGGAGGCCCTCCGCTAGGGCCGCCGCCCTCTCTACCCTCTTAGAGTCGGACCTCTCCTTTCTGTTCTTCGCCGTTGAGACTAGGGCCCCCAGACACGTGACGGACTTGCTAAATCGCAGCAGCGCATTTCCGCTTCGGAGTCTGAGCGTCGACTGGTGCCTCTGCCTCGTCGAGAATGCGATGGTCTTCTCGAGGTTTAGCTGCATTCCGGTGAGTGTGCAGAACTCGTCAACAATGTCGACTCCCTTTTGCAGTGCGGCCTCCGACAGCCTGGACAGTAGTGTGGCATCATCCGCGTACGACTTAGGACTCACACCCTCAGCTTCTTTTTTGACCGCTTTCATCACTACCGACAGCAGGGCATTGATGAGTATGACGGACACAGGGCACCCTTGAAGGATACCGTTGGTCACACTAAACTCCCTGCCCACCCCTAGCGGCAACTTGAAGCGTCTTGCGAGCAGACTGTAAATCGCCCTCAGCGGCTTGAGAACCCGACCGTGCAGTCCTAAGTCCTCAGCCAGGCGTAGCACTACCTCTCGCGGGACCATGTCGAAACACTTCCGGAAGTCCAGCGCCACTCCGTAGAGCGGCTCTCCGTCCAGCAAGGCGTCCTCCACCTCGAGCCCTATCTCCATCAAGACGTCCTCGATCCGGTGGCCCGGCCGAAAGCCTTTCTGTCCTTCTTCGATCCACCCCTCCTGCCACAGGACAATGTCCGCAAGCCTGCGGCAGGCCCACAAGCGGTACACGGCGGACGTGACGGTTATCGGCCTCGTGTGCAGCGGGTCTTGGCTCTCATCTTTCGGCACCATCGACACCAGCGCAGTTGTCATGCTTGCCGGCCAGTCCCCAGTCGCTTCGACCAGGTTCATGACGTCTGCAAGTGCATTCAGCAGGGGGAGCGGCAACTCCCGCAGTTCAGCCATGCGCCAGCCATCCACCCCTGACGCGCTTTTCTTCGGCTTCTTCCTCAGCAGAATTCGCAGCTCCTCCCCCGTGATTGTTCCGGCTTCCATCAAGTGTGGGCCGATGTGATCCTGGAACCGATCCCGAAACGGCTCGTACTCCGGCTCTGGCCCGTCCTTGTACTTACGCAGGATAGGGTCCCACGCAGTGTTCAACGCCTCGTCCATCTCGTCAACATTTGCAGTCACTCCCGCCCCCGTTCGCAACACCCCCGACGGCTCAGCGCGCCCGGCGCAGATGGTTGTCAGACATCGTCTGCTCGCATCGGCCCTCTCGTTCAGCTTGTCTCGGTACTTCGTAAACCTGGCCGCCGATCCTTCCCTTCCGAGTCTACTCGTCTCTTCCCGCAATGCCGTGAGAAGCTGCTTCGCCTCCTCATGATCCGGGAATCCTTCTGTCCCTTGGCCATCTTTCATGCACGCCTGTGCCAGCCGTCTGCTGTTCTGCCAGCAACGGGATACTTCATGCGGAACTGCCTCCGGCCCGCGTCGCTGCGCAAGGTAGCTGCAGATGCGTTCCATCCTGTGGATGGCTTTCCGGAGCCGTAGCTGCCTGCTTGCAAGTACTGCTCACTGACTCGTGACCACTCGAGCCAGGCCTCTTCCACTCGCTGTGCTGCCAGCCGTTCTGCGAAATCGGAGTTGGTCAGTCTCTGTACGGCTTCCCTGTTAGCTTCTGTGTCCGAGAGGCCCCACTTGGGTCCCCCCTCTGTAGGGATTTCCCGCGGTACTTTAAATCGCCACACGATTTGGCGTAGCGCTGCAATGTCCAGGGTCATTGTCACGAGCCGGTGTCCCGGCACGTTCACCGCAGTGGTGACGCATTGACGGAAAGCTCCCGTCGTTATTCGGTTGAGGAGTATGCGGTCGATCCTCGTGCCTGTTGTCCGGGCGCTGGTAAAGGTCGGTGGTGGTGGTGTGTCACCGGTACGCGCATGGTGCAGTTCCGCTGCGTCGGACCTTCCGTAGTGCCTTCCGCAGCACCGGGGAGCGGTCTTCTTCTGTGTTCAGGTCACCCATCACCATTATGGGGACGTCACCGAGGCTATCTGCCGCTGCGAAGAGGATCTTCTCCAGCATGTCCTCACGCTCCTCGCTCTCCGCCCTCCCGTTTCCGGAAGGGCAGTAGACATTGAACACGTGCACGAACGTGTTGCCTGCCCCTGTTGCTACTACCGTATGGCTCACCCGGTCCGGGGACCGTATCGCTGCGTGCGAGAGCGCCGTCTTCGTTTCGTACGCCGGTATCGGTCTCAGTCCCAGAGTGGAGAGCCCTCCGTTCGCGGCGTTCACCGTCGAGCGACTACCGGAGTTTCTACAGAGTCTTCCGGGAGGCGGCAGGCACCATTTCCGCAGGTATTCCTCCGCCTGCGCCCGTTTGCACGGAAGGAGTGTGACTTCCTGGCAGCAGAGAAGGTCGGCTTCCACCGCGTTAACCGCTAGGATGTACTGCAGCATGCTGGTCACGTTGAGTGTCGCGAACTTCATCTCCGTGCGGCCGGGGCCAGGGTTCTGTTCGACGTCCCCAGCTGTTAACAGCCGCTCTCGTGCAGATCCTCTGACTGATTCTTCCGTTCTTTTACTGTTACACAAATGCGTAGGGATGGACTGTTGATGGGGGGGAGGGGTGAGTGACTGTGGGGGGGGTGGGGGGGGCATTGTGGGTGGATCCAGCGTACCTTGTTCTTCTCTGGTGGGGGGGGAGTCGGTGGCCCTTCCCCCGCGCACTGCCCTGTAGGTCAGCGAGACCCGGTCGCGTGTGACATCTTCGGGACGAATCCCATGTGTCCACAGGTTCCGGGCCTCGCCTTCCATGTGGCACAGAGTGCCGACCGGCAGGGGGCCCTTTGGCTCCCTCTCTTCCAAACCATGACCGTGTCGCTCAGGAGCGACACGGTCGCGACCCCCGTTTAGCATTGAGTTCTTTCAAGTACATGAACCACACGGATCAACACGCACTGCCTTGAAAGTCAGGTTATCGGATGACGTCGTCACCTGCCATTGCGTCGTCAAGGTCGAGCATTTGTGGAGCTAGCGGGGTTTGGCTTTCTTGCGATTCCAAAGACTGAGTCGAGGGCGGGCAGGAGTGCCCGTTTTCCACTTTCGAGGGCATTGGTGTGCCCGTGGTCCCCGGTCGTTTCTGAGAGCTGCTTGCCCTCGGAACCTTCTTCTTCCTTCGATGCACCCC
>JAPJBO010000786.1:0-106928 GCA_030068145.1 Diplonema papillatum
GAGGCTTCTAGTCACTTCCCTCCACTCTTCCTCATTAAACAAGGTCCGCAGAAACGCGACCCACCCAATCATCTTTTCTGGGGCAGGGAGGGCGGGAAGAAAAGAGAAAGAGAGACATAAATAGAGGTAGCGAGGGTTTGGAGGAGGACGCTGGCGTGCGTCGGGGCCAGTGAGAAGCACCGGCTACATTCAAGCCTTCGAGTTTGCTGAGCCGGACGTCCAGTAGCTGTACCCCCTTCTGCAATACCTATGCCTCTTCTGTGATGTCATCTGCCTCCACATGAACAAAAAAACATTCTTCGCATCGTAAAACATACCATTGTCCTGCACGTCGACCTTGGCACCAGCTGCGATCAATTCCTTGACAACTTCTGAGTGACCATTCAGGCTGGCAATATACAGAGCCGTCGAACCATCTGTGTCATTGGGTGAGCGGCTAAAATGTACAACGACACGAACACAATGTGTGGGTGGTAGCAATCAGATGCAGACTGCATCACGGGCAGCCTGAAGCGGGAGGTGTTACTTTCAGATTCACGTCTCAGGGTCGAGACGCTGGCGACAGAGAATGGATGATCTTGGGCAAACACAAATCTTCCGTGTCATATGTTGACATGTGGCATCTTCTTGTCCGGAAAGTACACGTTGTGAGCCGCTCTCCACATTGGAATTCGGTGTTTTTTGGGTTCCATCTTTGTTTGATAAGGGAACAAGGGAAAACGACATTCACCGATCTGCTATGTATCATCCTGCTTCTTGCATGTCAAAACGTTGTGACCCGAATCACCACATCTGGCGCACTTTCGTTTCTTTGCTGCTGGCGGTGGGTCACTTGACGTGCCGCGCTTGGAGCCCTTTCGTGGTTTGTTGATTACCTCGGAGCATATTCGTTTGCAACAACCACATCGAAGGGGACGGACCTCACCATTGCTTTTCATCCTTCGCTTTTTTTCCCTGCCCCCCAGGAGCGGTATCGTAACGGGAGGAAGTATAATATTATACTTGCACTCAAGGGTTGCAAGGCACGGGCACTTGGACGGCGTAAGTCTCACGGATGGATTCCTTCAAATGAACGGCATGGGTAAACGAGGCGGGGTCTTTTTTCATTCATCTTGCTATGATTGCGACGTTTGTAAGAATTAGTAAATTTGGTCGGCAACCTTGTAAAACGTAGTAAATATATGGGATCTTGCTTAAGAGCCACATCCATCACACTTGGGAAAACGTAGAGCTCTTTTGTGGAGCCCTCCGTTCTTCGGTGGCATGTCTCGCAGTCGACGTCGGGGACACGGGTTGCCTTCTTGTTCTTCACTTTCTGTACGAGAACTTCGAGTGGCTCGGTGTAAGCTTTTTACGCCTCAACACACCCTGGGTCCCTTAGGACTTTCTCGTCGTAGTGGGTCACCATGTCTCCTGATGCCCAATCACCCATCTTTTGAACCTGCATGGGGTCCATACCCGCTTTCAGAAGGGATGCAACAACCATCTATCCGGGCACTGTGGGTTAGAAAACGCGCCCTCGTCCGTCCCGAGCAGTCGGCGTCGTTGAACGGCTGCAGGATGCCCCGCTTCCCCGCAGTCCCGCGGAGGGCATCCCTAAACGAGGCATGGACGGGAAACGGGCACAAGAGGCGTTTCCCCTTGGCCATGAGTTTCAGAAGGGAAAAGACCTCGACAGGGCAGTACAGAATAGACTCTGGCACGCTGTCGGGTCCATTCGGCAGGAGCAAAGGGGGCAACAGATTGATGCTTTCAAAGGTGAGGTATCTACTGCACGTCCCTGTTGCCTTGAACATAGTCGATCCAACCCTCACGCCGCCCTCGCCGACGCGGACATCCTCCGTCAGGATCGACTGCATGGAGAGTGAAGTGCTCACCCAGCAGCTGCACATCCGCGCCGTACCCGCCAACGGTCCGCACGAAGCCGAAGATCTGACGGGACTGTGCGGCGCCTCGGGGCTCGTCGCTCTCAGGGTCAGGCGCCGCTCTCTTCAACGCTCTGATCATCCTGCGGATGTCGTCAGCAGGATTCTCGAGAACCCAACCATCCGCCGTGTCCTCGGCTAAGATGGCGTTGATGATGTTGTGGGGCGCCTTGTACGCCTCATCTTTCATGCCTACAGGTATCCGCCGAAGTTCTCAAGCCTCCGGACCGTCGTCGGGTATGGATGCACGCCCTCGCTCGCACGCCACTCCCTGTACGTGGCCGTGTTCGAGTTGTTGACCCTCCTTGTGCCTGCAGTCGTGTACAGGCTCCTCATGCGAGGGCGGGCCGCATCAGGGGGACGTCCTCGAGGGCACGCTTTAGCGCCCGCCGCTGAGACGTTGACCTCTTCTCAACCCGTGTTACGGGACTGACCAGCGCAGGAGAGCTCTGATCACGCGCTCTCACCAAGTCCTGTACTCTGCGGTACAGCTCAGGACTGGGCACACGCACCGGAAGTGCCCACATCGGAAGCCTCTCCAGTGTCAGAAGGGTCGTATCGTCCGGGAGGCCTCGGAGGCTTCTACTCACGTCCCTCCACTCTTCCTCATTGAACAAGGTCCGCAGAAACGCGACCCACCCAATCATCTTTTCTGGGGCAGGGAGGGCGGGAAGAAAAGAGAAAGAGAGACATAAATAGAGGTAGCGAGGGTTTGGAGGAGGACGCTGGCGTGCGTCGGGGCCAGTGAGAAGCACCGGCTACATTCAAGCCTTCGAGTTTGCTGAGCCGGACGTCCAGTAGCTGTACCCCCTTCTGCAATACCTATGCCTCTTCTGTGATGTCATCTGCCTCCACATGAACAAAAAAACATTCTTCGCATCGTAAAACATACCAATTCGACATACCATTTTCTGCACGTCGACCTTGGCACCAGCTGCGATCAATTCCTTGACAACTTCTGAGTGACCGTTCGCGCTGGCAATATACAGAGCCGTCGAACCATCTGTGTCATTGGGTGAGCGGCTAAAATGTACAACGACACGAACACAATGTGTGGGTGGTAGCAATCAGATGCAGACTGCATCACGGGCAGCCTGAAGCGGGAGGTGTTACTTTCAGATTCACGTCTCAGGGTCGAGACGCTGGCGACAGAGAATGGATGATCTTGGGCAAACACAAATCTTCCGTGTCATATGTTGACATGTGGCATCTTCTTGTCCGGAAAGTACACGTTGTGAGCCGCTCTCCACATTGGAATTCGGTGTTTTTTGGGTTCCATCTTTGTTTGATAAGGGAACAAGGGAAAACGACATTCACCGATCTGCTATGTATCATCCTGCTTCTTGCATGTCAAAACGTTGTGACCCGAATCACCACATCTGGCGCACTTTCGTTTCTTTGCTGCTGGCGGTGGGTCACTTGACGTGCCGCGCTTGGAGCCCTTTCGTGGTTTGTTGATTACCTCGGAGCATATTCGTTTGCAACAACCACATCGAAGGGGACGGACCTCACCATTGCTTTTCATCCTTCGCTTTTTTTCCCTGCCCCCCAGGAGCGGTATCGTAACGGGAGGAAGTATAATATTATACTTGCACTCAAGGGTTGCAAGGCACGGGCACTTGGACGGCGTAAGTCTCACGGATGGATTCCTTCAAATGAACGGCATGGGTAAACGAGGCGGGGTCTTTTTTCATTCATCTTGCTATGATTGCGACGTTTGTAAGAATTAGTAAATTTGGTCGGCAACCTTGTAAAACGTAGTAAATATATGGGATCTTGCTTAAGAGCCACATCCATCACACTTGGGAAAACGTAGAGCTCTTTTGTGGAGCCCTCCGTTCTTCGGTGGCATGTCTCGCAGTCGACGTCGGGGACACGGGTTGCCTTCTTGTTCTTCACTTTCTGTACGAGAACTTCGAGTGGCTCGGTGTAAGCTTTTTACGCCTCAACACACCCTGGGTCCCTTAGGACTTTCTCGTCGTAGTGGGTCACCATGTCTCCTGATGCCCAATCACCCATCTTTTGAACCTGCATGGGGTCCATACCCGCTTTCAGAAGGGATGCAACAACCATCTATCCGGGCACTGTGGGTTAGAAAACGCGCCCTCGTCCGTCCCGAGCAGTCGGCGTCGTTGAACGGCTGCAGGATGCCCCGCTTCCCCGCAGTCCCGCGGAGGGCATCCCTAAACGAGGCATGGACGGGAAACGGGCACAAGAGGCGTTTCCCCTTGGCCATGAGTTTCAGAAGGGAAAAGACCTCGACAGGGCAGTACAGAATAGACTCTGGCACGCTGTCGGGTCCATTCGGCAGGAGCAAAGGGGGCAACAGATTGATGCTTTCAAAGGTGAGGTATCTACTGCACGTCCCTGTTGCCTTGAACATAGTCGATCCAACCCTCACGCCGCCCTCGCCGACGCGGACATCCTCCGTCAGGATCGACTGCATGGAGAGTGAAGTGCTCACCCAGCAGCTGCACATCCGCGCCGTACCCGCCAACGGTCCGCACGAAGCCGAAGATCTGACGGGACTGTGCGGCGCCTCGGGGCTCGTCGCTCTCAGGGTCAGGCGCCGCTCTCTTCAACGCTCTGATCATCCTGCGGATGTCGTCAGCAGGATTCTCGAGAACCCAACCATCCGCCGTGTCCTCGGCTAAGATGGCGTTGATGATGTTGTGGGGCGCCTTGTACGCCTCATCTTTCATGCCTACAGGTATCCGCCGAAGTTCTCAAGCCTCCGGACCGTCGTCGGGTATGGATGCACGCCCTCGCTCGCACGCCACTCCCTGTACGTGGCCGTGTTCGAGTTGTTGACCCTCCTTGTGCCTGCAGTCGTGTACAGGCTCCTCATGCGAGGGCGGGCCGCATCAGGGGGACGTCCTCGAGGGCACGCTTTAGCGCCCGCCGCTGAGACGTTGACCTCTTCTCAACCCGTGTTACGGGACTGACCAGCGCAGGAGAGCTCTGATCACGCGCTCTCACCAAGTCCTGTACTCTGCGGTACAGCTCAGGACTGGGCACACGCACCGGAAGTGCCCACATCGGAAGCCTCTCCAGTGTCAGAAGGGTCGTATCGTCCGGGAGGCCTCGGAGGCTTCTACTCACGTCCCTCCACTCTTCCTCATTGAACAAGGTCCGCAGAAACGCGACCCACCCAATCATCTTTTCTGGGGCAGGGAGGGCGGGAAGAAAAGAGAAAGAGAGACATAAATAGAGGTAGCGAGGGTTTGGAGGAGGACGCTGGCGTGCGTCGGGGCCAGTGAGAAGCACCGGCTACATTCAAGCCTTCGAGTTTGCTGAGCCGGACGTCCAGTAGCTGTACCCCCTTCTGCAATACCTATGCCTCTTCTGTGATGTCATCTGCCTCCACATGCACCCACATGAACAAAAAAACATTCTTCGCATCGTAAAACATACCATTGTTCTGCACGTCGACCTTGGCACCAGCTGCGATCAATTCCTTGACAACTTCTGAGTGACCGTTCTCGCTGGCAATATGCAGAGCCGTCCAACCATCTGTGTCATTGGGTGAGCGGCTAAAATGTACAACGACACGAACACAATGTGTGGGTGGTAGCAATCAGATGCAGACTGCATCACGGGCAGCCTGAAGCGGGAGGTGTTACTTTCAGATTCACGTCTCAGGGTCGAGACGCTGGCGACAGAGAATGGATGATCTTGGGCAAACACAAATCTTCCGTGTCATATGTTGACATGTGGCATCTTCTTGTCCGGAAAGTACACGTTGTGAGCCGCTCTCCACATTGGAATTCGGTGTTTTTTGGGTTCCATCTTTGTTTGATAAGGGAACAAGGGAAAACGACATTCACCGATCTGCTATGTATCATCCTGCTTCTTGCATGTCAAAACGTTGTGACCCGAATCACCACATCTGGCGCACTTTCGTTTCTTTGCTGCTGGCGGTGGGTCACTTGACGTGCCGCGCTTGGAGCCCTTTCGTGGTTTGTTGATTACCTCGGAGCATATTCGTTTGCAACAACCACATCGAAGGGGACGGACCTCACCATTGCTTTTCATCCTTCGCTTTTTTTCCCTGCCCCCCAGGAGCGGTATCGTAACGGGAGGAAGTATAATATTATACTTGCACTCAAGGGTTGCAAGGCACGGGCACTTGGACGGCGTAAGTCTCACGGATGGATTCCTTCAAATGAACGGCATGGGTAAACGAGGCGGGGTCTTTTTTCATTCATCTTGCTATGATTGCGACGTTTGTAAGAATTAGTAAATTTGGTCGGCAACCTTGTAAAACGTAGTAAATATATGGGATCTTGCTTAAGAGCCACATCCATCACACTTGGGAAAACGTAGAGCTCTTTTGTGGAGCCCTCCGTTCTTCGGTGGCATGTCTCGCAGTCGACGTCGGGGACACGGGTTGCCTTCTTGTTCTTCACTTTCTGTACGAGAACTTCGAGTGGCTCGGTGTAAGCTTTTTACGCCTCAACACACCCTGGGTCCCTTAGGACTTTCTCGTCGTAGTGGGTCACCATGTCTCCTGATGCCCAATCACCCATCTTTTGAACCTGCATGGGGTCCATACCCGCTTTCAGAAGGGATGCAACAACCATCTATCCGGGCACTGTGGGTTAGAAAACGCGCCCTCGTCCGTCCCGAGCAGTCGGCGTCGTTGAACGGCTGCAGGATGCCCCGCTTCCCCGCAGTCCCGCGGAGGGCATCCCTAAACGAGGCATGGACGGGAAACCGGCACAAGAGGCGTTTCCCCTTGGCCATGAGTTTCAGAAGGGAAAAGACCTCGACAGGGCAGTACAGAATAGACTCTGGCACGCTGTCGGGTCCATTCGGCAGGAGCAAAGGGGGCAACAGATTGATGCTTTCAAAGGTGAGGTATCTACTGCACGTCCCTGTTGCCTTGAACATAGTCCATCCGACCCTCACGCCGCCCTCGCCGACGCGGACATCCTCCGTCAGGATCGACTGCATGGAGAGTGAAGTGCTCACCCAGCAGCTGCACATCCGCGCCGTACCCGCCAACGGTCCGCACGAAGCCGAAGATCTGACGGGACTGTGCGGCGCCTCGGGGCTCGTCGCTCTCAGGGTCAGGCGCCGCTCTCTTCAACGCTCTGATCATCCTGCGGATGTCGTCAGCAGGATTCTCGAGAACCCAACCATCCGCCGTGTCCTCGGCTAAGATGGCGTTGATGATGTTGTGGGGCGCCTTGTACGCCTCATCTTTCATGCCTACAGGTATCCGCCGAAGTTCTCAAGCCTCCGGACCGTCGTCGGGTATGGATGCACGCCCTCGCTCGCACGCCACTCCCTGTACGTGGCCGTGTTCGAGTTGTTGACCCTCCTTGTGCCTGCAGTCGTGTACAGGCTCCTCATCTGCATCAGGGGGACGTCCTCGAGGGCACGCTTTAGCGCCCGCCGCTGAGACGTTGACCTCTTCTCAACCCGTGTTACGGGACTGACCAGCGCAGGAGAGCTCTGATCACGCGCTCTCACCAAGTCCTGTACTCTGCGGTACAGCTCAGGACTGGGCACACGCACCGGAAGTGCCCACATCGGAAGCCTCTCCAGTGTCAGAAGGGTCGTATCGTCCGGGAGGCCTCGGAGGCTTCTACTCACGTCCCTCCACTCTTCCTCATTGAACAAGGTCCGCAGAAACGCGATCATCTTTTCTGGGGCAGGGAGGGCGGGAAGAAAAGAGAAAGAGAGACATAAATAGAGGTAGCGAGGGTTTGGAGGAGGACGCTGGCGTGCGTCGGGGCCAGTGAGAAGCACCGGCTACATTCAAGCCTTCGAGTTTGCTGAGCCGGACATCCAGTAGCTGTACCCCCTTCTGCAATACCTGTGCCTCTTCTGTGATGTCATCTGCCTCACACGTGGGGGCCTCATAGCACCCACATGAACAAAAAAGACATTCTTCGCATCGTAAAACATACCTTGTCCTGCACGTCGACCTTGGCACCAGCTGCGATCAATTCCTTGACAACCTTCAAGCGACCGTTCCCGTTGGCAATATGCAGAGCCGTCCGACCATCTGTGTCATCGGGTGAGCGGCAAAATGTACAACGACACGAACACAATGTGTGGGTGCTACCCAGCAGCTGCAGACCGCATCACGGGCAGCCTGAAGCGGGAGGTGTTACTTCGGGGCTCGTCGCTCTCAGGGTCAGGCGCCGCTCTCTTCAACGCTCTGATCATCCTGCGGATGTCGTCAGCAGGATTCTCGAGAACCCAACCATCCGCCGTGTCCTCGGCTAAGATGGCGTTGATGATGTTGTGGGGCGCCTTGTACGCCTCATCTTTCATGCCTACAGGTATCCGCCGAAGTTCTCAAGCCTCCGGACCGTCGTCGGGTATGGATGCACGCCCTCGCTCGCACGCCACTCCCTGTACGTGGCCGTGTTCGAGTTGTTGACCCTCCTTGTGCCTGCAGTCGTGTACAGGCTCCTCATGCGAGGGCGGGCTGCATCAGGGGGACGTCCTCGAGGGCACGCTTTAGCGCCCGCCGCTGAGACGTTGACCTCTTCTCAACCGGTGTTACGGGACTGACCAGCGCAGGAGAGCTCTGATCACGCGCTCTCACCAAGTCCTGTACTCTGCGGTACAGCTCAGGACTGGGCACACGCACCGGAAGTGCCCACATCGGAAGCCTCTCCAGTGTCAGAAGGGTCGTATCGTCCGGGAGGCCTCGGAGGCTTCTACTCACGTCCCTCCACTCTTCCTCATTGAACAAGGTCCGCAGAAACGCGACCCACCCAATCATCTTTTCTGGGGCAGGGAGGGCGGGAAGAAAAGAGAAAGAGAGACATAAATAGAGGTAGCGAGGGTTTGGAGGAGGACGCTGGCGTGCGTCGGGGCCAGTGAGAAGCACCGGCTACATTCAAGCCTTCGAGTTTGCTGAGCCGGACGTCCAGTAGCTGTACCCCCTTCTGCAATACCTATGCCTCTTCTGTGATGTCATCTGCCTCCACATGAACAAAAAAACATTCTTCGCATCGTAAAACATACACATGTTCCTGCACGTCGACCTTGGCACCAGCTGCGATCAATTCCTTGACAACTTCTGAGTGACCGTTCTCGCTGGCAATATGCAGAGCCGTCCAACCATCTGTGTCATTGGGTGAGCGGCTAAAATGTACAACGACACGAACACAATGTGTGGGTGGTAGCAATCAGATGCAGACTGCATCACGGGCAGCCTGAAGCGGGAGGTGTTACTTTCAGATTCACGTCTCAGGGTCGAGACGCTGGCGACAGAGAATGGATGATCTTGGGCAAACACAAATCTTCCGTGTCATATGTTGACATGTGGCATCTTCTTGTCCGGAAAGTACACGTTGTGAGCCGCTCTCCACATTGGAATTCGGTGTTTTTTGGGTTCCATCTTTGTTTGATAAGGGAACAAGGGAAAACGACATTCACCGATCTGCTATGTATCATCCTGCTTCTTGCATGTCAAAACGTTGTGACCCGAATCACCACATCTGGCGCACTTTCGTTTCTTTGCTGCTGGCGGTGGGTCACTTGACGTGCCGCGCTTGGAGCCCTTTCGTGGTTTGTTGATTACCTCGGAGCATATTCGTTTGCAACAACCACATCGAAGGGGACGGACCTCACCATTGCTTTTCATCCTTCGCTTTTTTTCCCTGCCCCCCAGGAGCGGTATCGTAACGGGAGGAAGTATAATATTATACTTGCACTCAAGGGTTGCAAGGCACGGGCACTTGGACGGCGTAAGTCTCACGGATGGATTCCTTCAAATGAACGGCATGGGTAAACGAGGCGGGGTCTTTTTTCATTCATCTTGCTATGATTGCGACGTTTGTAAGAATTGGTAAATTTGGTCGGCAACCTTGTAAAACGTAGTAAATATATGGGATCTTGCTTAAGAGCCACATCCATCACACTTGGGAAAACGTAGAGCTCTTTTGTGGAGCCCTCCGTTCTTCGGTGGCATGTCTCGCAGTCGACGTCGGGGACACGGGTTGCCTTCTTGTTCTTCACTTTCTGTACGAGAACTTCGAGTGGCTCGGTGTAAGCTTTTTACGCCTCAACACACCCTGGGTCCCTTAGGACTTTCTCGTCGTAGTGGGTCACCATGTCTCCTGATGCCCAATCACCCATCTTTTGAACCTGCATGGGGTCCATACCCGCTTTCAGAAGGGATGCAACAACCATCTATCCGGGCACTGTGGGTTAGAAAACGCGCCCTCGTCCGTCCCGAGCAGTCGGCGTCGTTGAACGGCTGCAGGATGCCCCGCTTCCCCGCAGTCCCGCGGAGGGCATCCCTAAACGAGGCATGGACGGGAAACGGGCACAAGAGGCGTTTCCCCTTGGCCATGAGTTTCAGAAGGGAAAAGACCTCGACAGGGCAGTACAGAATAGACTCTGGCACGCTGTCGGGTCCATTCGGCAGGAGCAAAGGGGGCAACAGATTGAGAGAGAGAGAGAGAGACGAGTTAGAGTGCAGGGACCATCTCTCCGGGGAGTTTCCGGTCTCCTCACTTCTCTTCGCACTGCTACGGCGGGCGTAAGTCGCTCCGGAGGCGCGCTGCAGGTTGCGGCTCTGCTACAGTGAGTGGCGGCACCGGAGTTGGTGCTGCAGCGGGCGCTCTGGCCGGCGGGCGAGCTCGTCTCGCGGGGGATCGCCGCCTTGTAACGCTGCGGGCCCTCTTCTTCCTCGCGACTGCGCGGCCTACGGCGGCGGCTAACACCTTGATGGGAAACTTCAGCTTCCATTGAGCGAAGGCTACGTCCTGAGGGTACACGGGTTTGGCGTCATTCCAGCTGTCTTTGGAGCAAACTGCTACTATGCCGTTTAACATCGCCTCTGTCCTCCGTCCAGCTGCAAAACGTGGACGGTGTGTGAATCCCGGCATTGCCGGCGCACCCAGGCAGCGTAAAGAGCATACCCCTGACGCCACTTCCCGGGGAAGGCTGAGGCCCCCGTGTCAGCAAAGCTTAGGTCGTTGATGGCTCGTGTTAGATATCCTATCTGCAACCCTTTTTCGGCAAACGTTTCCCCAGGCAGCTTGGATCGCGTGTAGGCCTCAAAATCCAAAGCGAGTTCCACGCCGGTCGTAGGGAGAGGGGGGGTGTTGACCCAACGTAGATTCCTTAGCCAGTAGACTAGCGTCGCCGCGAAGCGCGTCCCGATCTGCTTCGTGAGGAGCTCACGGCTGTCCCTTGCCAGCTCAACGTCATATCTCCCTGCCGCGGCGGAGGCAAGCTCCCAGGGGCGCGTCGTCGCGATATTACGCTGCGCTTGCGCCATCTCGATGGAGATGGTCCCGATCAGCTTCTGGACCCTCTCCACGAGTACCGGCGGGGTTCCGATGGGGGGAATCCCCCGTGTGCTCAGGCATAGGGGCATATTCTGTGCCGCCACTCCTGCGACGTCGAGTCGGCAACGTAGATTGACCCACCTGCCCCCCGGTCCCGGGCATTCCCAGAAATAGTGCAGCAGGGTCCCCGGCGTCCCACCGTCGCAGAACTCGCATACGCCGTCACCCGTTCCCCATTTTCTGTTGCACCACTCGCGAGAGTACACCGCTCCTGCGATGCATTTGCGGATTGCAAAGCTGAGCCTGTCCTCCGTCGCGCGGTTCTGCCACAGTCTGTTCAGCAGGCGCACATCCACCCCCCTCTCGATACCCGAGTAGCCTTGCCTTTGTGTCGTCAGGTAGCGCCACGCTCGAAGACGCAGGCCCTCACGGACGAAGTGCAGTGTCTCCTTCCCGGAAAAAGGCACGGTCGCACCTTCGAACGATAGCAACTCGAAACTGTGCCGCTTCGCCGGCAGGAAACGTATCTCTCGAAGGAGATTGGATATCAGCCCGACGGGGCCCTTTAAGGAGGCGTCAGCCCCGGATACAAGAAGGGCATCCATTCGCAGCCGAAACCTCTCCTTCTGGTATTGCTTCGCGGCGGTGCGGAGTGAGCTGTACCCGGAGGCGCATGCCGGATCGCACAAGTGCGCCTTCGCAACAAGGGTAAGTGTCGCGAGGGGGCTCTTCGCCCGATTTGAGCGAGGAATCAAGCAGGCGGAGAGAGCCGTGCGAAGGACGGAGTTGTTCGCAAAGCCACCGGCCGAGTTGGCGCAGTAGGCCGCGCCGTAGTGCGCGGATGCCGCGATCGTCTGCATGACGCGGAACTTGGTGCGCGGCTTCAGTGGCGACGCTTCCAGCCTGGCTGCGGCTTCCACGGTCGCGTCAGACCTACCGTTGTCCACAGGCCCTTCTGTGCCCAGGGGAACGCCCAGAACCTTAACGGTCTTCACCGACTTCACCGCCTTGCCTCCAACCTCGAGACGGGGGCCTTTTTCCGACGTCGAGAAGGAGGCACACTTGCCTTCGTTGAGAGCGAGGCCGGTCAGACTCCCGAATATCGCGGTGACTTCTATTCCTTCCTGGAGCAGCTTCGCGAGTCGCGAGAGGAGGTACAAGTCATCAGCAAAGGACTTCGGACTCACTCGTGCCCGGCTGACCAGGGCTTTCGAGAGCACGGACAGAAGGGCGTTGATCAGGACCACGGAGATAGGGCAGCCTTGGAGGATGCCGTTCGTGACCTTGAATTCATCGCCCACTCCCAGCGGGTACTTGAAACGACGTCTGAGGTACTTATAGACGTGGCGCAGAGGCGCCAGCACACGCTCATGCAGCCCCAGAGCCTCAACTAGGTCGAGTACCAAACCTTGCGGAACGCGGTCAAAACATTTCGCAAAGTCGAGCGCGATCCCATGTAGCGGCGTTCCGTTAATAAGGGATTCCTCTATCGACAGCGCGATGTCCATGACGACGTCGTCGCAGGAGTGGCCTTTCCGGAAGCCATGTTGAGACTCGTGTATCCACTGCTCTTGCCAGACAAGAACCTCCTGCAGACGCACACTAGCCCAAAGACGATAAACGACACTGGAGACGGTGATGGGCCGCAGCTTCAGGGGGTCATCTCCTTCTCCCTTGGGAATCAGGGTGACTAGCGCGTCTAGAACCCCGTCGGGCCATAGGCCCGTCTCCTCGACTTCGTTCAGTACTGCAGCAAACCCTTCTAGGATTGTGTCCGGCAGGGCCGCAACTTCTCGCATGCGCCAGCCGTCCACGCCGCATGACGATTGCACACCTTTCTTCCTCGCTACCGACCGTAGGCGGTCGGCCGTGATGGGGCCCAGTTGGCACGGGTGTTGCGCAATAAAGTCACCATATTCTCGCAGGAAGGGGGCGAACTCGGGTTCCTTTTCCCGGCATACATGCGTAGCACGGGGTCCCACTTCCTCCTTACCGTCGCGTCAACTTCCACCAAGTTCGCCGTGAGTCGCCCGTCGCGACCGTTCGTAAAATAGAATGTCGGCGGCGCCTCCTTCTTCACCCAAGCAAAAGACTCCTTACCCAGAGGGTTACGGAGCTCGCGCTGACACCTTGCGATTTCCAGGTACCTCGAATTTAACGTAGTCTGGGCCAGGCTCTGGCACACGTCCGAGATAGTGTGTGATAGGCCCCGCGCGGCCTTCGCCGATGGCGGTATCAGTGGCAAAGCACACTTCCCGTCCGTACGCTGGAGGATGAAGCTTTGAAACGACCGTATTTTGTCCCACTGCCCTTTGAGCAGGAGCGACAACGGGCACGGGGCGCTGGACATATCCTCCCATTTGGCTCGTGCGGCCGAGTATTCCCGCATGCGTCCGAGAAGACACCTGGCTCTCTTCAGAGGTGCGGTGTCGGCCCCCGCACCCTCCGGGGACGGCCTCGCGGACACGCGCTGGGTGCTCAGCCTCCGCCGCTCTCCTCGCCCGCGGTAGGCCGCCAGGTTACCCTCAATCTTGGACTTCTGGAGCAGATAATCCTCCGCCGCCCGCGAGATACGCAGCCAGAGAAAATCCACCCTCTGGCTGTCTTCTAGTCCGCGGGGGCACGGGTCGGCGAGTCGGTATTTCGCGACTACAGCTTTGAGAGCTGCGGTGTCGGTTCGGTCAGTCAGACCGGATCCAGGGATGGCACGGGGGAAGCGGAACACATCGAAGGGGACGGACCTCACCATTGCTTTTCATCCTTCGCTTTTTTTCCCTGCCCCCCAGGAGCGGTATCGTAACGGGAGGAAGTATAATATTATACTTGCACTCAAGGGTTGCAAGGCACGGGCACTTGGACGGCGTAAGTCTCACGGATGGATTCCTTCAAATGAACGGCATGGGTAAACGAGGCGGGGTCTTTTTTCATTCATCTTGCTATGATTGCGACGTTTGTAAGAATTAGTACATTTGGTCGGCAACCTTGTAAAACGTAGTAAATATATGGGATCTTGCTTAAGAGCCACATCCATCACACTTGGGAAAACGTAGAGCTCTTTTGTGGAGCCCTCCGTTCTTCGGTGGCATGTCTCGCAGTCGACGTCGGGGACACGGGTTGCCTTCTTGTTCTTCACTTTCTGTACGAGAACTTCGAGTGGCTCGGTGTAAGCTTTTTACGCCTCAACACACCCTGGGTCCCTTAGGACTTTCTCGTCGTAGTGGGTCACCATGTCTCCTGATGCCCAATCACCCATCTTTTGAACCTGCATGGGGTCCATACCCGCTTTCAGAAGGGATGCAACAACCATCTATCCGGGCACTGTGGGTTAGAAAACGCGCCCTCGTCCGTCCCGAGCAGTCGGCGTCGTTGAACGGCTGCAGGATGCCCCGCTTCCCCGCAGTCCCGCGGAGGGCATCCCTAAACGAGGCATGGACGGGAAACGGGCACAAGAGGCGTTTCCCCTTGGCCATGAGTTTCAGAAGGGAAAAGACCTCGACAGGGCAGTACAGAATAGACTCTGGCACGCTGTCGGGTCCATTCGGCAGGAGCAAAGGGGGCAACAGATTGATGCTTTCAAAGGTGAGGTATCTACTGCACGTCCCTGTTGCCTTGAACACAGTCGATCCAACCCTCACGCCGCCCTCGCCGACGCGGACATCCTCCGTCAGGATCGACTGCATGGAGAGTGAAGTGCTCACCCAGCAGCTGCACATCCACGCCGTACCCGCCAACGGTCCGCACGAAGCCGAAGATCTGACGGGACTGTGCCGCGCCTCGGGGCTCGTCGCTCTCAGGGTCAGGCACCGCTCTCTTCAACGCTCTGATCATCCTGCGGGCAGCTCGTTCGAAGGTAACGTGGAAAGACGCAGACACGAGAACCGCCAGCACCCGGTACGAGTTTATCGGGGTGGACTGGGACCACCAGGGCAGGAAGGTCGGCATTTCGGCAAGGTTGTCGAAAGAAATTGGCACGGGATCTGGAAGAGGTGCGCAAGGGTGCGATGTCCGCGTCCGGTCTGGAGACGCTGGGTGGTCGGTTGCTGCACGCGTCGGCCATCGTGGGTGTTTATGTCGGCGAGTTCTACTTCGCCTTGAAGTTTCTTCGCCGGTTGACGAATGCGCTGAACCGGGGCGAGAAGGCCGTCGACCAGACGGTTCGCCTCTCGGGTAGTGTGCAGCGGCTACTCGACGGCTGGGTTCGCGCGGTGTTGGAGAAGCGAAGAATGCCAGTGGCGGCCCGGGTGCCGTCGCTCACCGTGTTTGTGGACGCAAGTCTCGAGGGATGGGGCGGCGTGCTGGTTGACGTCGCCACCAACGCGATCGAAGTTCTGGGCTCGCGGTGGTCCAGGAAAGAGAAGGGCCTTCACATCAACGAGCTGGAGGCCCTTGCATTTGAACTTTGTGTGTCGGCAGTGCCTGACAAGTACGCGGGCGGCACGGTCACCGTCGTGGTTGACAACACGACGGTGCAGGGTGTTGCGCGGAAAGGGGCATGTCTGCGATCGCAGACTTTGAACTATGCCGTGGTGAACGGGCTCACACGCCTGCGCCACATGAACATTTCCTTATCTGTGCGCTAGGTAACAAGCGCCGGGAATCCTGCTGACCTTCCGTCACGGGTTCCGTTATCGGCAATTTCCGATAAGAATATGGCCGACATGGCACTTGCAGTTAGGCAGTTCCTGACTGGCGATATGGGTTTGGTGGTGTGACCTCCTGGGCTAGCCTGTTTCTCTCACCATTCAGCGGCTATCTCGGGGGGTTACCCCATCGTAAGTGCAATTCGTTTAGTTTTCTTCCTTTCGCGTTCATTTCATTGAACTGATCATTGTCACCGAGTGAAGCGCACAAAGCATTCCGCATAGTTGTTTGGGCTGTTCCGCATAGTTGCGCATAGTTTTCGGGGACCAAAATTGGACCAAAATTGGACCAAAATTGGACCAAAATTGGACCAAAATTGGACCAAAATTGGACCAAAATTGGACCAAAATTGGACCAAAATTGGACCAAAATTGGACCAAAATTGGACCAAAATTGGACCAAAATTGGACCAGTATTGGACCAGTATTAGGGGACCCACCCACCCCGGCCACGGCCCCAGGGTGGGACATTGTCCGTCGGTATTCCAAAAACGTCATCCCCCAATCATCTTTTCTGGGGCAGGGTGGGCGGGAAGAAAAGAGAAAGAGAGACATAAATAGAGGCAGCGAGGGTTTGGAGGAGGACGCTGGCGTGCGTCGGGGCCAATGAGAAGCACCGGCCACCTTGCTAGATAAATCCTGCCGCGGAAAAGGAGCCCTTTCATTCGCTGGGGTCACCACGGCCCTCTTCCGTGTGCCTTCACGCGGAAGGAAACAGTAGGCATTATTCAAAGACGCCGCGCCCCCTTCCCCCCCCTTCAATTTGTTAGTCTCTGGTGTCCAGGTCGGCGACCATGTTCTCGCACTGCTCAGTCAACTTCCGCACTCATCCGTCTCTCGAGCCTCGCTCACGAAACGGCTTCTGGTTTTTTTGATGTTGGCAAGAGCTTCCGCCAGCGCTTGCATTGCTTGTTGTTTGCTAGTACTTTTGTCCCCTGTACTGATATTTGTGGTCGACACACACATCAGTATAGACTTTCTCCGACGTGCTGCAATTCCTGCTTGGGGAGACGTCAAGGTGTCCTCAAGCAGCGGCACCGCAAAAAGAGACGTGATGAATCTGCCAACCAGACGCATTCGTTAAACTGCTTTCCGTCTTCGGTATTCTGAGAGGAGGCGTGGGGAGGGATCCCGGCGGGTTGGCAGGACCTTGGGATACAAGGTTGGGTCTCCGGCTGGATACCGACGGGGTATTACGTTCGAAGATTCTTCCGATCTGATTCGGGAGTGCGGGGAGGATGGGTGCGTGGATGTTCGAAGATGGGAACGAATCAATCCTGCAGAGACTATGATGCGTAGAGAGGAACTGATTGCAAGAGTTACAAGAGTTTCATTAAAACTGCAGCACTGATTATGAGTCATACAACAAATTCATGTCAGAAGAGAGTGCATACTTAAGAAGCGAGCCATGTTGACACAGTTACGGTCGATGGAGATAGCTCTCCGGATGTCGCTCAGGTTTCAATTCTTGCGTGCTTCCAAGATCAACTTCTCTGCGTCCAGATTCTTCGAATACTTCAAAAGGTCGGTGGGAGATTAGAATTTGAGGTGAGAGCGTTCCTGCGAAAAGGTTGACAATCACGGCAAAAAACGTACGAAGCTGTTGGTGTACACCTACCATTTGCCCACGATTTCAGTTTATTTGGTCTGGTTCGTCAATGAAGCCCCGTCTTGAGCAGGCACAGCATCGAAAACGCAGTTTCAGTGCTGCCCACGGGTTCGGCGTGCACTGTTAGCCACCATGTGGGTGCTGACACTGCAATTCCTGCCCTGCCGCCCAAGAGTAGCGCTGCCGTTACTGCACCCTAAGATGGCCCTTGAGGAGCGTAGCCTGCCAATGGAAGCGACGAGCTTAAAGCACTGACCTACGCCCTTAGATGGCCCTTGAGGTAGGTCAGTTTGTTGAACGCTTACGTCCGCCACTCAACCCAGATCTACCTGTGTTTCGTGTGTGCTACAGCGCATTTGATCTTTCGCAGCTGGCAGTCTCCTCAAGCATTTCCTAGAAACAGCAGGTACTTATACAAAAAAGAGGTAGTCCCCTGCGTGAGCCGCGACAGCAAACACTTGCAGGTTCTCGAGGCGCAAATGCTTTTCGACGAGCGGAACGGAAGGTCTACATGTAGTGGAACAAATGCTCGAGACGTGAAACGCGAATCTATGCGCTTACGCCGCAGTGACCCATGCCGATAGCGACAGCGGGAGACTTTGAGCAGTACAAGAAAAAGGGGGAAGCAAAGCCAGCACAGCACAGAGGAGTTTCTGCTCTTCGTATTTTCTGACGAGAACTGCCTAGAAGAAAGGGAAAAGTAAGAACACGTCTTTGTAACTGATAGCACTAGCGCAAGGGAATGTTCCCCTTGACTCCTTGTTGGCCATCCGAGATGCGGTGCGAAGTCGTCACTGTCACAGTTTCACTGAGGGAGTTGATGCACCACGAAAGTCGATTAGAGAACTTCACACAGCCTTCAGGGTGTGGTTGGTTCAAAGAAAAATTCAAGTTTTCCCACCCTCCCTAACCCCCCGGTGACCTCGCCCAAGCTCGTTTCCCCGGGTTAAGGCAGTCACTCAACGGGTTGGCACGAGGCAGGGAACTAAGCCGGTCGATCCGCTCCTGATAGACCGTGAGAGACAGTCGAATCCAGACGAATCTAAATGCAGCTGCAGGGGATAGGGATGGACCTGATAGACCGTGAGAGACAGTCGAATCCAGCACCAGACGAAACTGAATGCAGCTGCAGGGGATAGAGATGGACCTGATTGCACTGTTTGCCTCCGCACGTCCGGAGTCTGACGAGCCCGAAAACCCACCGGAATGATTCCGCGCACTTCCTTTTCTCCCTCATGAGTTGTCCCCCGCGGTCTATTAGTAATTGTTGTCGAAATGGCACCTCGAACCAGCTCATTGACGCTGCTCTCTGGACGTCTCTGAGGAGTACGGCAGCTTGCGGGCTGGATGCTGCGGCTGCCAGCCACGTGGCTCCGCCTCCGGGTTCAAGGCGGAGAGGATGAGGGAAGTCTGCTCCGTCTCCTCCGCCTGCCACTCGTTCTTCTTTGCTTCGAACTCCAGCTCGGGTGCCGACGCTTCCGACAAAAGAGAGCAGACGTTGCTGCTGATGGGCATGGGAGAGCCCGTGTCCGCTAAGGCACGACTCGATGAGCCTCGTGCTGTGCATTTCTTATTGATCATAACAAATGCACAATTGATGTCTCCTCACTCCATCAACAGCCAACAGCTGGCACGGTTTACCTCTAACAAGCTCATGGACGCTGCTCTCTGGACGTCTCTGAGGAGTACGGCAGCTTGCGGGCTGGATGCTGCCGTACTACGGTGGCTTCGCCTCCGGATGTGTTCAAGGCGGAGAGGATGAGGGCGGCCTGCTCAGTCTCCGCCGCCTGCCACGCATTCTTCTTTGCTTCGAACTTCAGCTCGCGGGCCGACTTCCGAAGTTCAGCCGACCGGCGCTCGAAGGATAGCAAGGCACGGGATCGCTGTGCTTCTGATATCCGATCCCGGCTCTTTTGCAGCTTCGACGCCGCTTTTTCGCGGCTCAGCTCCGCCTCCAACCGCAGCTCTTCCTCGATGATTCTTCGGTTCCTCCGCATTTCCCTCTGGCACTTTTACTCCCTGGCGGCTTGGTACTCTTCTTCTACGAGGGCCCGTTTGTACCCGTCACGGTTCCTCTGCCCCGCCAAGGCCGCTCTCCGCTGCGGCCTCCGCCTTCCGGGCAAGCTTCGCCCCGGCCCATGCTTGGTCTCGCAACTCCAACGCGGCCAGCCGAGCGTCGTGCGCCTTCTGATGGCGGACAGCAGCGCTGTCTCTGCCTTCGCTTTGGTCGTGCACCACTCGGCGTGGCTGGCCTGCCACTGTTTCTGACTGGCGATCACAGGTCTGGAGTCACTTACAAAAGACACCTTCGTGCCGCTGTGATGAAGCGAAATGCTGTGGTTTAATCAACCAGTTGGATTCCTCTTGTTCGTAACAGTTCCAAGCTGGCACTTCGTTGCGGGCACAACATGCAAGAAGGCCTGGAAGAAATCACGAGCTGCGGGTAGCACCCCCGAGAGCGCCACTCGCAGCACCTTCAATCTGAGCCCAGACCTAAACCCGCACTGACAATCCCGCATGTGTCCTCAGAGCCAATCCTTTTCTCGAAGTCTCGGATCGAGTTTGCCGACTTCCCTTACCTACATTGTTCTGTCGGCCAGAGGCTTGTAGGAGACCTATTGCCGTTCACGGTACGGCCCGATGCAAGAGAATGAGATCTCCCCTGTTTTTTTCCATGTCGAACGTGAGGGAAATGATCGCCTCGGCCACGTTGCACTCGACGACGCGGTACCCGTCGCCTGGAACTAACCAGGAGCCGCGGGTACCCCCCCGAGAGCGCCACTCACACTACCTTCAATCTGAACCCAGACCTAAACCCCAGTGATGCACCCTTTCTTGCTAGGTGTCGCCAGGCAATACGGAGAGCAAACAAGCACTGTTGTACCGTCCGGCTGGAGAGCAGAGTTTACCCCCCGTTTCTCGGAGGACTCGGTCCAAGCAATGCCACGAGACTCCTGGTTCGTTCGCAGTAGTATTCAATGCTCCGCTGAAGAAAGTGGAGAAGTGTGCGCTCTGGCAGAACAGCGTGTTGCCAGTCAGGAAGAGATATCTGGTGATCAAAAGAAATCAAACGGGTGGGGGATGTGTCCAGCTATGGGGCGAAGAAAAGGAAAAGTCAAGGGGATCTTGAGGCAGCTGAGCTGTACATGCTGCCTCTGCTTCTTTTTTACTTGATTTCACACTTGCAAAAGGGGGTGAGGAGGGGACAAGACGAATAATTGTACTTGGCAATTTGGTAATACGGGCAACCAAAGAAGGGATTTTTATTCTTCGCTTTTTCTCACGAACGGGGGGGTCGGTCCTGCTTTTGGCTTTGTAGGTTCTCCCGACTCCCCTATTCGTGGTCAGCACAAACTCAAGAGGTCTAGTCAACTATTCCCTGCAGTATTGGCATACTTTCAAGAACAAAATAGGTCTTTTTTCAATTGGCCAAACCTCGGCGCGACGCAGGAACTTCTTCGTGGAAGAACTCTCAAGTACATCCCGCAACGAGAAGACACACATCTTCCAGGGAGGGGAAACATCTCGAGACGAAGCCCTGGATTCCCCAGCTTTGGAGGAGCGTACAAGATGCAGACCTTTCTCGGAGTGGCTCGGCGTATCGCCCGAACTTACCCATCGGCAGACGTGTCGTCGAGGAACAAAGACTCGCCAAAAGAAGGACGAAAGCTTCTATGTCTTGGTGGGGGTGCACAGGAACCCGCCCAGGGCTTGCACCATGTCTGCTCGTCGTGAACACGACAACAAAAGATCGCTCTTTGGCACAGCTTTCGCACTATTTCTGCTGAGTCCCTCGTCTTTTTAGAGTTAAAGTCCGCTTGAATTTCCGGGGTTCTAGGGTCTCCGTCTTTGTCTTTTTGTCGTCTTTTTCGTCGATGCGACAAAAAGAAAAGACGAAAAAAGACCAACCCGAATACTTAGCTACCGCCACTGAGGGCGCCAGAGGCTTTGCTTGACAAATCGATGTCAGCCTGGTGGCTTTCTGCAAAGACCAGAAGAAAGCACTCCCTCGCAGCTCGCCGGGAAAGGGCCACTGCGGTGAAACTAGAGCGGTCTGGTCCGGATGGAGAGGTCTTTCGTTCCGGGTGAACTCGCCTGTTTCCACCAGTTGCACCACAGGTCTTTTCTACGACGTCACCGACATGTCTACC
This sequence comes from Diplonema papillatum, assembly GCA_030068145.1. Taxonomy (NCBI): domain Eukaryota; phylum Euglenozoa; class Diplonemea; order Diplonemida; family Diplonemidae; genus Diplonema; species Diplonema papillatum. The sequence goes on from JAPJBO010000786.1 coordinate 21,592, forward strand.
AGCGAACCACACCCACGGCCGAAAACCATCGTCAGAAGAGCTGTCATGCCACACACCGTGCCGTGCGGTCCTGGGATGGAGAGGGGCACTGTAGAGCGCGTATTGACAACCATCGACGAGCAACCTGTGCAACTACGGAGAAGAAGACTCCCAGACCGAGAAAGAGGTGACATTCTGACAGGTTTACTGCCTGTGCTGATTATTTGACTCAACACGGGGAATTTTACTAGGTCAGGACGATCTCAAGAATTTGACAGATTGAGAGCTCTTTCTCGATGAATTGTGTGGTGGTGCATGGCCGCTCCTAGTTGGTGGAGTGATTTGTCAGGTTGATTCCGTTAACGAACGAGATCTCGACCCTTAAATAGGTGGGCGTGTCGTTGTAGGGGATGTCTTTTGGCATCGGCGGCTTGCTGCTTACCCGAGACAGTCAGTCCGGGCTGGTCGGACTGACCGGTCTGGTCAGGCTGTCCAGGCTGTCTGGTCTGTCCAGGCTGGTCGGACTGACTGGTCTGGCCAGGTTCTGTGGTCAACAAATTTTGTTCCCTTATATCCCAATGGGATTACCTTGGGCAAGGCAATCCCATTGGGATATAAGGGAACAAAATTTGTTGGTTGGAATATAAGGGAACACAATTTGTTGTCCCATTGGGATATAAGGGAACAAAATTTGTGGTCATGACGATTTTTGGGGGACCCCTTTAAAAAAATTTCCCGGGGGTCAAAGTGACTATTCGGGGACGTATGGTGCCATTGAAACAAAAGACCCAAGGCAATCCCATTGGGATATAAGGGAACAAAATTTCAAGTGTTGGGATATAAGGGAATTACACCCAATAGTTATAGCCCACGCGGCCCACTTGTTATGAGGTTTCACGTGGTAAACTGTCTAAAGGGGGCAGGGAAGGAGGGCGTGTGTGCAACAAAGGTTCTGGCAAAGTATTGAGATGGTGATGTACAGGCGGGGTAAGCGATATACCGTATTCGTAAAATGTTTTGGACCGGACAAAAAGTCCCCACTTGCTTATTCGAGTAAAGTTCGCTTATTGTTGGCCAGAAAATCCAAAACTTGTCCGGTCCAATAACAAGCCCGGTCCAAAATACGTCCAAATTCAACATTTTCCTTTCATCTCGTTCGCAAGGTCTGTTAGTTGCAAGGCCGAACTGGTTCCCCTATAAATCCCGCAGATGATATGCGTGTTGTGCTACGTCATTCGTCGAAACCCGGCTGATCAAGACAAAGACAAGAAGCTACCGTACCTACTTCCTGTTGGCTACCACCCTACAAGCACATCATCATCATTGTTCCTCCAGTATCTTCATGCCCACACCCCCTCCCCCTACATGTGTGACATACCATATGCACAGACAAAACACGTGATTACGTGTGAACACAGTTTAAACCCATGTGGCCACAGTGTTCGTCCCGTGTTATCAACATAACAGATATCCCTTCTTCTTTTCATAACAAGTGGGTCGCGCAAAAGGGGCGGGGAAAGGGGAGGCGAGATATCGCAAAAATACTCGACGTAGCTGCTTCGACTCCGAATGGAGGGGAGGAAATATAGAGGTAGAGGGGCAAATACAATACAAACACAATCTGATTTGTTCTTCGCTTACAACACCGTGTGCTGTTTTCTCTCTCAGGATTTTTGACCTGTTGTGCTTGTGACGTGTCGTGTAGGGGTAGACCCGCATGACCTCACGTCCGTTCAACACGTGGTTCGGTAGTTACAGCACTTGGGATCCCTTCGGCTCTTTGTCTGGCAGCAATCGTCGAGCATTTCCTTCCAAGCTGGCGCTTATGAAAAAAGAAAAGGAGAAAAGACTGGAAATGGGGGGACGGGGTGGGAGAAGGAACTCGCCTGCAGTAGAAGTAGTACGTGTCTACGCGGGTTTCTTTCGCATACACAGCTCTGTGTCCTGTCTTATCTTCGCCCTTTCTTCTATGTCGCTGTCGGAGGACAGGTCCTACCTCAACATTTCAACAGGGCCTTCTGAAGTAACCCAGGGCATTAGCTTCGTGTTACACACGGCGGACTCCCCCACCGGATGGGCGAGTGTTTGTGCGGTCGGTTTCTTTTTTCTTTTCTATCAGGGCATTGCTTGGTTTCCGGCCATTTTCCACATTTGGACCGCTAACGGCTCTTCTGCGTCCTCACTCAGGAATGGGGCTCAACACAGCGCGACGCGACGTATCTTCACGACAATGCTGGGCCCTGAGTGCCTCGGATTGCACATTGGCCACCTCTGCCGGGGGCCTGGGTGATGGTGAAGTGCCGGTGTCTTTCTTCTTTTTCCCCGCCGGCTTTTCCAAATTTTGGACTGACCGTCCAAATGTGGATACAGGGGCTAATCCCCTGGGATCCATCCAGCAGTGTAGCAAAAACCACTTCTTGTTTTCAAAGTAAAAGTTCGCTTGAGAATCCGGGATTTCAAGGTGTCCGGGTGACCATCGTCAAAAGGTTCGAAAGATACGCAAGAGGCGGGGGAGGGGTCGGGAGGTATCGTATCGGGAAAAATAGTCGAGGGCTGCTTTGTGCTCACTTCGAAGGAGGCGTAGAAGGGAAGAAAACAATACAACTACAAAGTGGGTCCTTTTTGTTGAACGCTTACGCCACTAAACCAGCGTTCACACGGCGACACACACGGATCATTGTGCACACGGGTTTGTAGGAGTTGCCAGAAAGTACCGCTCCAGCGAAAATGCACGGGCCTCCCGTGAAATCTGTGGGTGTCTCCTGCGTCCTGTCGCAGGGTGCCGGCACGGTACTGGCCAGCTGTTGGCAGTCGTATCTGCGACTTTTGTATCGCAGGTAGGTTTGTTCTTCGCTTACACCACCGTGTGTTGTTTTCTCACTCAGGACTTTGACCTGTTGTGTTTGTGTGATTTGTCGTGTACGGGGTAGACCCGCATGACCTCGCGTCCGTTCAACACGTGGTTCGGTAGGTACAGCACTTGGGATCCCTTCTGTTCTTTGTCTGGCAGCATCGAGCATTTCCTTCCAAGCTGGCTGCGCTTATGTAAAAATTAGCGAGTGCCCAGAGCTGTCCAGGTGCCCACACGTGGCGGATGCTGCTGAACTGGTAGCAGGTAAGCAACGAACAGGTTCAAGATGTTCCCGCTCAGAAATTCAGCGAAGAAAACAGGCTGATTGAAACAGGGAAGTGTCAACACGGCAGAAATGGAGGACCAGTTAGCGAACACATTAGTCTCTTGCAGAGATGAACATCACAGGCGGGCGGAAGGCTGAGATTCGTGGCCACAGATCACTTCAGAAACGCTGTCTTGAATTTCTTCCCCATCGTGAGTGCCTTCCTCGAGCCTATTTGGCCTGTACGCGTTCAGGTTAAGCCGCTGCAAACGTCCCTTTTTAGCTGTAACAAGTATGCTTTCTAAGGAGGTAGTTGCTGGTTATCGCAAGAAAGAGGCGTGATCCTGGCTTCAGAGAAGACAAAAAATACTCGACGTAGCTGCTTTGACTCCGAATGGAAGGGAGGAAATATAGAGATAGAAGGGCAAATACAATACAAACACAATCTGATTTGTTCTTCGCTTACACCACCGTGTGTTGTTTTCTCTCTCAGGACTTTGACATGTTGTGGTAGTTTGTCTTGTCGTGTAGGGGTAGACCCGCATGATCTCACGTCCGTTCAACACGTGGTTCGGTAGTTACAGCACTTGGGATCCAATCGGTTCTTTGTCTGGCAGCTTCGTCGAGCATTTCCGTCCAAGCTCGCGCTTATGTAAAAAAGAAAACACCTCAAAACTGTACACCGCGAGAGTAGAGTTTTCGTTGGCGCACTACCCTGAACCCATTCCTGGACGTGGTTGCAGGTGAGAAGAAAAAGAAGAAGAAATAGAAAAGAACATTTCCGGAGTTCGGGCTTGCACTGATAAACGGACGATCAGCATCAACTGACCGAAGGCAATGAAAATGATAAGGCAAAGGTCTCTTGCGCTTCACGTGTACAGGGTACAAACGTCTCTGGGGGGGTTTCCCGCATTATCACTTTTTCGTTGGCTTTGTTTTCTCGTTCATGTGCAACCGTTGTTCCGAAGATGTTCCCGCCAGTACAAATGTAGTAACAAGAGTATTAAATGTAGTTTGAACTTGATACGCAGCAACAATCTGTGTCGATAGACTGCACAGTAGTAGTAGTAGTCCCCCCGTCTGCTCCGTGTTTCGGTCCTTTAAGCCACGGACACAGAAGGCGGACCATCATGCCTAGCGGGGGGGGCTTTACTACCACCCCCACTTACTGCAGTAATGCGCGGGCACGGCTGACGTCATGTGGACAGTTGAACGGCCGACAGCGTCTAAAAAGAACACACGGTGGAGTCCAGCCTCAGAGGCTGAAGCTTTTGAAGAGGGTGTCACACCCGTCTTTCGGGCGCGCATTCACACGCGGTTTGGTTGTACCCAATCCGCTTTTCGGGTGCGACTCGGGTGGCCCCTCTTGAACTCCGGCTTCTGAGGCTGGACTTCACTCTCTCCGTGCAGCATTCGAGACAGAATGGGCATAAGTACGAGAGCGTGCTTCCGCAATGAGTTGTAGTCGCAGTGTGTAATATGGAGCAAAGAGGGAGTCGGGATGGGAAGAAGTGCATGGGCTTGTTGTGAAAGAAAGAAGTATCTGGTGCTTGAACGAGAGCAATAAAACCGTCTGTCGGTTGTTGATTAGATTGTTTTGACTCTTCCTTAGATTCTACGTGACCCTAGCCTGCCCGTGTTGGGAAACCTCGCACTGCGGTGTAAAGCTGGATTGAGTGCTCTTGAAGAAGGCCCTTTTCTTGCTTGTGGCCGTTCTGTCATCTACATTCGATCGATGACGGGGTCGCTGCGTTCGGTCGTGGGGCGCTCGTCTGCTCAGGGGCTACAGAATACCACTAGATAGTCCTGATTCTGTTTTGAGTGGCAACGTGAAAAGTAGACACCGCAGACACAAGGTGGTCAAAAAGGAAGTTGGAAGGTGAGTGATCATGAGATTTCTTCCTTCGCAATTGCAGCTTGCACCACCTGTCAGCATCCGCGCTGTGACAAAGAAGACATACCGGAAACGGGCTTCGTCGCAACTCTTTCATCCCTTTTCGGGGGCGAATCCAGTTCTCGCTGTTAACGTTCGCTGCTGTACGCATCTGCGACGTAGTTCTTGCGTCTCTACACATGCTGCTCTCTCAGTTGCTGACATTTAGTTATTGCATCAGCGTTCGTGCACCGGTCTCCTGGGTTGTACTTCAGCAGGCTTGCTATGAGCTCCACCAGCCCGGGCGCTATCGTGGGTGTTGCCTGTATGCTGTCCATTGGAAGACCGGCTTGATGCTGGGCCAAGAAACCAAGCAGCGTAACCCATTCCCACGGTGTGCGCCCATTGATGAGCTGCCATGCTGTGCAGCCCACGCTGTACATGTCAGCAGGAAACGAGTATCGATGGTTGTTCTGAACCTCAGGCGCCATGTAGGGAAAAGTACCCGCTTGGGTACCCGTGGCCGTCATGGCGGCCTTCTCCTTTGAGATTCCAAGGTCGACTAGCTTTGCAACCCCTTCGGATGGAAGCATGATGTTCTGTGGCTTGATGTCACGGTGCAAACAGCGATGTTTATGTAGAGCACCAACTCCACGAAGCAAACCAAGACAAATCGAATAATACTCGGCCCAGGACAGGAATGGTCTGCGTGATGCTGTTGTTGATGCACCCTTCTTCGCCCGTTTAAGCCGTTGCTCGAGGCTCTCTGCAAGCAGTTCAAGGAGAAGAAATGTCTGCGTGCCGTCGCAATGCCAGCCGTAAATCCGAGAAACGTGTGGATCGTCTAGGCGTCGAAGGCACCAGCTGATGCGATCCGATCGCCTTCGTCGACCGAGGAGGGTCCGGAGGACCCTTCAGCAGAGGAGGACGCGGCGGGGGACGCGGCCGAACGTCACCGCTGTCGCCGGAGTCGCCCCGGCGGTCTCCTTTGCCGGCGCCGCGCCCCTAGCGCGTTGCGTAGGAGACGACCCCGGCCACAATGGTCGTGAGGGCCTTCCGCAGCGCCGCACTCGCCGTCGTTTGGCGGCGTTCATCGCTGGTGCGCACGTAGTCTACACCGTGCTGCACCCCGTCAAAGGATGGGCGCTCAGCTAGCTGCGCCCAGGCGGACTGACCCAGCTGCCCCGCAACACATGGTGCCACTCGGCCCGTCGCATGTCCAGCAGGACCCGCCCTTGCACCTTCATGGTGCTGAGGTCAAACCCGTCGGATTTAGGCCCGACTGGGGGGAGCGACGTTGGCACCAGCTGCGATCAATTCCTTGACAACCTTCAAGCGACCATTCTCTCTGGCAATATGCAGAGCCGTCGAACCATCTGTGTCATTGGGTGAGCGGCTAAAATGTACAACGACACGAACACAATGTGTGGGTGGTAGCAATCAGATGCAGACTGCATGCCTTGCCGCGGCTGCCTTGCCGCGGCTGCCTTGCTGCTGCTGCTGCTGCCTTGCTGCTGCTGCCTTACCGCGGCTGCCTTGCTGATGCCGCCTTGCCGCTGCTATCGTACTGCTGCCGCCTTGCCGCTGTTGCCTTGCCGATGCTGTCTTGCTGCTGGTGTCTTGCTGCTGGTGTCTTGCTGCTGCTGCTGCCTTGCCGCTGCTGCCTTGTTGCTGCTGTCTTGCTTCTGCTCCTGCCTTGCTGGTGCTGCCTTGCCGCTGCTGCCTTGCTGATGCTTGCCGCTGCTGTCTTGCTTCTGCTGCTGCCTTGCCGTTGCTGCCTTACCGCGGCTGCCTTGCGGATGCCGCCTTGCCGCTGCTATCGTGCCGCTGCCGCCTTGCCACTGTTGTCTTGCTTCTGCTGCTGCCTTGCCGCTGCTGCCTTGTTGCTGGTGGCTTGCTTCTGCTGCAGCCTTGCTGGTGCTGCCTTGCTGATGCCGCCTTGCCGCTGCTGCTGCCTTGCTGATGCCGCCTTGCTGCTGCCATCGCGATGCTGCCGCCTTGCCGCTGTTGCCTTGCTGCTACTGCCTTGCTGCTGCTGCCTTGCTGCTGCTGCCTTGCTGCGGCTGCTGCCTTGCTGCTTGCTGCGGCTGCTGCCTTGCTGCGGCTGCCCTTGCTGCTGCTGCTGCCTTGCTGCTGCTGCCTTGCTGCTGCTGCCTTCCTGCTGCTGTCTTGCTTCTACTGCTGCCTGCCTTGCTGCTGCTGCCTTGCTGCTGCTGCTGCTTTCTTGCCGACCTTTTTTACGCCTGGGAAGAGTAGGTGCGCAGCTCGGAGGCCAGATACGAAGTTAGGGGCTTTCACCCACAGCAAAGGAACTGCTTGCCTTGGCCGCGTTTCGAAAAACACGTTTCCAGGGGACACCGCGAGGAGGTGGCAAGTCAGATTTTGTCCCCCAACCCCAAGACCACCCATTGAGAATTCCGGGGCCTTTGATGGCCAGCTTCTTGGACTTCACGACCTCTCAGGAGCACTTTGCTGAAGGAACACCGAAAACGTGATAGGCAACTGTTGCATGTCGAAATGGGGGGGGCACGTTCTCCCGAAGTTGCGACCCTTGAAAGAACGTCGTTCGTAGGAGCTTCGAATTCCTGTGACGGTTTCGTTGGATGCATCGGTCAAAATATCAACAAAAATATGTACCCATAGCTCTGTCAGAATCTTATCGCTGACTCGTAACTTCACATACCTTGACTGCTTCCACACGAACTCTCGAACAGCAGATTTTTCAAGCACAACTCCGACCCGAACCATCTTGTGAATTTCTTTTCTTCTTCTAGTTCCTGTTTGCGTTGTGTGTGCTGAATCCTGTTTTCTTTCGAGTCGGTCTCTTCACACAAGAGGCCGAACCTGGACAAGAAGGCCCACATCGAAGCACTAAGAATCCATCAAATGCACGAGGGGGCCCGCAGGGCCACCGAGTGCGGGTTTGCGGGTTGGTACTATTTTCTTCCTGTTTTTACTGTTTTTGTTGCGTTTTTCGCTCTCTTTCGAGTCGGCCTCTTCACAAAGAGGCCGTATCTAGAAGGAAGGCTACAAACACTGAGAATCAATCCAATCCACGAGGGGGCCCGCAGGGCAACCGAGTGCGGGTTTGCGGGGGGGCCACACCAAGGCTTCCAAAGGTCAGTCCCTCCAGAAAACTTGGGCCACATCAAGACTTCCAAAGGTCAGTCCCGCCAGAAAACTTGGGCTACATCAAGGCTTCCGAAGGTCAGTCCCTCCAGAAAACATGGGCCACATCAGGGCACGTTCGCGTCAGACCTACCGTTGTCCACAGGTCCCTCTGTACCCAGGGGAACACCCAGAACGTTAACGGTCTTCACTGATTTCATCGCCTTACCCCCAATCTCGAGACAGGGGCCTTTTTTCAACGTCGAGAAGGAGGCACACTTGCCTTTTGTTGAGAGCGAGGCCGGTCAGACTCCCGAATAGCGCGAGTCGCGAGGTACAAGTCATCAGCAAAGGACTTCGAGCTCACTCGAGCCCCGGACCAGGGCTTTCGAGAGCACGGACAGAAGGGCATTGATCAGGACCACGGAGATAGGGCAGCCTTGGAGGATGCCGTTCGTGACCTTGAATTCATCGCCCACCCCCAGAGGCACGCTCATGCAGCCCCAGGGTTGAGTACCCAACCTTGCGGAACGCGGTCAAAACATTTCGCTAAGTCGAGCGCGATCCCATGTAGCGGTGTAAGGGATTCCTCTATCGACAGCGCGATGTCCATGATGACGTCGTCGCAGGAGTGGCCTTTCCGGAAGCCATGTTGGGACTCATGTATCCACTGCTCCTGCCAGACAAGAACCTCCTGCAGACGCACTAGCCCAAAGACGATAACAACACTGGAGACAGTGAGCAGGGCCCCGCAGCTTCAGGGGGTCATCTCCTTCTCCCTTGGGAATCAGGGTGGCTAGCGCGTCAAGAACCCCGTCGGGCCATAGGCCCGTCTCCTCGACTTCGTTCAGCACTGCAGCAAACCCTTCCAGGATTGTGTCCGGCAGGGCCGCAACTTCTCGCATGCGCCAGCCGTCCACGCCGCATGACGACTGCACGCCTTTCTTCCTCGCTACCGACCGTAGGCGGTCGGCCGTTATGGGGCCCAGTTGGCACGGGTGTTGCGCAATACAGGGGCGAACTCGGGTTCCTTCTTCCCGGCATACATGCGTAGCACGGGGTCCTCCTTACCGTCGCATCAACTTCCACCAAGTTCGCCGTGAGTCGCCTGTCGCAACCGTTCGTAAAATAGCTCCCTCTTCACCCAAGCAAACGACTCCTTACCCAGAGCGTTACAGAGCTCGCGCTGACACCTTGCGATTTCCAGGTACCTCGAATTTAACGATGTCTGGGCCAGGCTCTGGCACACGTCCGAGATAGTGTGTGATAGGCCCCGCGCGGCCTTCGCCGATGGCGGTACCAGTGGCAAAGCACATTTCCCGTCTGTATGCTAGAGGATGAAGCTTTGAAACGACCGTATTTTGTCCCACTGCCCTTTGAGCGGGAGCGACAACGGGCACGGGGCGCTGGACATACTCCCACATGCGCCCGAGAAGACACCTGGCTCTCTTCAGACGTGCGGTGTCGGCCCTCGCTCCTTCCGGGCTTACACTTTCTTTCTTGCGTTTTCGTGATGGTCATGCAACCGAGTTTCTTTTCTTCTCTTTTAGGGCTACCACAGCCCGGGATAGCAGCTGCCGCTGGCTGGTAGCCACCTCCCACACTGTCCAATTAAATATTGAGACTGTGCTGACAAGGGGTGAGTATCAGCAAACTGGTCTTTCTTGCTGGAAGAAGCTATGAGTCGGTGTGTACACTCGGTGCTCCCTCACCATCTCGCTTGTGTTCTTACTTCTCGCGCAGTCTCTGGGAGAAAAAGGCAAAATGACTAGCCACGCATGACTGAGCAGCTCTTGTCCACTCGGAAAAATTGAGAGAAACACTGAATAAAGCGATGAAGATAGCCTGCACGAAAGGCAGATACCGTGCCCTGAACCCAGTGAACTGGTGCAGCATGACAGAGAGACATGTTAGAGTCACTTTTCCTCATCAGAGTCCGGACGCATGGAACACGGTGAAACAATGCACATAGCCTACACCCCGCTGCAAGAGTTAACTCATGTCGAAACAAGGTGGGGATAATATTTCATTCGAATGCCGCGTGCAAGATCTAGAATGTTGCCGTGTCGGCTACACTCTTCTGCCGCAGCATCAGAATAATCATAATTCTGCAACCACTCACTTTCGAAACTGATTTGCGACGAATCCATTTGGATATACTTACCCTCCTGCAAAGCAGTCTCGATTACACTCGAAAACAACTGCCATCGTTTGAGGTAGTACCCACCTACAAGACCGCTCCAGGCCTTCTTTGCATAGTCATCAAGAAATCTAGCGTCTGAGCTCCAAGTGGTGAGTTGCCGGATCGCGCCTTGTCTCCAGCGAGAACGTGTCGTAGCATTACCCCACTCTGCTGCGTCAGACAACCAGCACGCAAGTTGCGTGTTCGTATCCGTGGCAAGAACGGCGTCGAGGTCTGAGATGATGCCCTCCAAACGGCGGAGTTGTGGCGATACAACAGAGAGATCGGCTTTGCTAGAGATACTTGAGAATACAGCCTTTAAAGTACGGCAAAATGCGGTTTGCATAACAAAGGTTGTAAACACCGCAGCATCCCGGTTCCATAGTTCGCTCTCGACCAGTTCACTATCTATGAACTTGCTCCATGCTTGGTGAACCTCATTATCACTTCTAAGAGTGTCCTCTGAGCACCCGCACTCGCTATACATCTTCGGTCTCGAGTACATCATCCACATCTCTGCCCCAGGATTTCTGTCTCCTTGGTACAGTGTGCGCAAAAAGACCAACCATGCTTCATAAGCAGGACTGCTTTTGTCGATACTGTATCTCGATTGTATCCATGTACTGGTCCAGTCAGAATAGTTTTCTGCGGCTGTGCCTTCCCATGCTAAGTCCAGGACCATATCATAGACAATCGGATTCTGCTGGGTTGCTTCCATTGTTATTCCCATTCCTACCATGGTGCTGTCAATACTTTCCCACGAGCTCAAGGCTAGCTCTTGAGTCATTGCCAGATTGCCGTATGTACCAGGACGTCCGCCATAGTTGTGGAGAATGCACCAGACGTAAGCGTGGTCGCTGAATTCGTGTGTTGAACCATGAAACGGATACATCTCAGCAGTCAGATCCAAGACAATGACTTCACTTTTGTTCATGCCGGCCAGATAGTTTGCTGTGTTCATGTCGTTCCACCAACCATCCATGAAGAGCCAGCCTTGAACGATCCACTTGCCGTGGGGGTCTCCTGCCTTTATACCATCAATAACACCTTTGGCTGAACTCTTCAAATACTCGGTGTCTGAGGAACTGGGGTTCATCTCATTGAATGTATCGCCATTATAAAAATGACTTGTCCAGTTGTAAGCTTTCTTTTGCTCTTCAATGAACATTGCAGCGATCCGCTGGAAAAGCGGGTCTGTGGGCTGCAGTAGAAGAGTGGACGGAAAGCCATTCCATGCTTCACTTTCTATGTACGAGGCGCCGAAATACTTTCGAAGAGCCTTAGGTACATGCCCGGCAAACGTAGGAAGAACCGGACTCATGCCAAACGACTGCATTCTTGCAAGAATCTTAAGCTGCAATGCGAGTCTTGCATCCACAAAGTCCCTTGTTAACGGTCCGTGCCAGGTCTCAAGATTCCCCATCCGCTCCTGTTTGGTGTTTGTTAAAGCCTCATATCGGTGGAAGGGAGAGGGTATACACTTCCGCCGGGCGAGTCGCGACTCGTCTGCCACCTACGCCTGCAGGGGCGGGGCTGGCATCGACTCATTTAAATCTATACCACGAGCGTCGTCTGCTCCACACACTCATGTGGCGCCTGGATATGGAGCGTTGGCTGCAATGTGACATCACACATTTACGGTTTAGCCACATGCAATGTGTGAGGAAACTGAACCGCCCAAGTAGGACCTTCTGATCATGATCATTTGCCAAATTTGCTATGTTTGTGCAACTAGCGGAACTCACCTGCTTTGGTAAGTTTCAAGTAGTACGCTGCCAACTACTAATTATTAGTACCAACAATGCATTGTTACTAGTATTTACAGTTACAGTATTATATACAAAAAAGGATGTTTCCACTCTTCTTTTCACTCTCCTAGCGATCTGCCCTCGCAACCATCTCTTATGCGTCGTCGCTACAATGAAATGTTAAGAGTGGAATCATACCCACGCAAAAAACGCTGGTCCTGTGAAATGATCGAGAATCTCTTCTTCGCTGAGACCGAGTGAGCTGTAAACGCGCCACCAGAAGTATTCCTGACCCACGAAGGCCAGCGGTAGATTTACGCCTCGCAAAGCTAGCCAGTCAATCTCTTGTTCCCAACGCTCCCAGCTCCACCAGACCATGGTGTAGCTGAAGGTGCACGTGTTGTAAGCATATTTGTACGGGACTCGCGAAGTCAGCGTAAACGATGTTTGGAGCCATTCTTCTGGGAGCGCGATGTTGTACCCAGTATGATTTCGACCCCACGCCACAGAGATTCCGTTCTGCTTCAGGTATGTGTACACACAACGAGCTGCAGCAACAGCTGATGTGCCACTGACAGTAACCACTGCACCGCTCGTCTGGAGGGTGCACGTGTCGCCAAAGCCCGCACGTTTTACGCGGACTACAAAAGTGGTACTTGCGTTGCCAAGGATTCGCTGCAGTAAACCTTTTACTGCGTCCTCTTGTGTCATGTCAGTTGGGATGTAGTCGTCTGACGGCGGAATGAACCCACCCACTTGTTCATTCGATGTGCACAAAGTGAACTTCGTCGGCGAATGACTTCGCTGAGGAGCCTCTGCGTTTGTAGCGATGGGAAGTGGAGGCGTCCATAACATCTTCCCGTCAGCATACTGACAGCCACCACCAGGCAGTGCATCGGACTCATCTGATCTAATCGTCGACAGATTCATAGACTCAATGCCCGAAAGACACATTTCCTCGGAGTACAACGGGAAAAGGTCGTCAGGACAGCCAAGGCCGGGCTCGACTGAAACAAAAGTGGAGCGGCATGACGAGGGTGGTTCGTTGAAGCCTTCGCCTATCAAACCTGGGGGGCACTTGCAGAGAGCAGTGCCAAAGTTGCTCTCCCCACGTTGAATGCACTGAAATTCCCCACAAGGATTGCGAAGCGCGCAAATTCCCTGTTGGTCATCACAGATGTCGTTGCATGTGATGTCCTCTCCGAAATCTGAGCTGCAGGAAACCTTTCGGATCTTTTTACCACCACATAGGCAAAACCCGTTGGCGCTCTTTGGTATTTTTTCGGCGCAGCTCAACTCTGCATTCCACAATAGCTCTTCACTATCGCAGCTCTTGTATTGCATCCAGCTGATACAGGACGCAGGATCTTCGATGTAACTCGTATTGCTCACACAGCTGTGCTCATTGTTTGGCGATAACTGCGGATTTGTGCCTTTTCGAAGTGAACAACCAGCACTGTCGCAAGTGATACCGCCACACGCCCAGTTGAGTTGCAAACATTTCTTCCATGCGTCTTCTTTGTTGAAAGTCTCCGTTTGTCCAAGCGCGTACTGAGCAAGGTATGACCCTTCCGCATCTACGCCTCCTGGGCAAAAAATGGGCTTCGGGGTAGGGATGGGTGTCGGTACGGGTGTCGGTACACGCGTCGGCGGCACTGGACTCGAGAAGTCGACGGGAGGGGACAATGTACTCGGAGCGGATGTTGGAGTCAGATCCGCTACAGAAGGGTAAACAACGAATTCCTTCACCGAGCTGTCTGGAAACGGCAGGGAATACGATGTATCCCAATTCGCTCTGTTTTGCAGCAGTTCTGCAATTTCAATATCAACGCCGGCCGTGCTGCCAGCATACACACCACTCTGCACTTCAGGCGGGAAGGACACACCACAATGGTGGGTCGGTTGATCTGCAATCGACAACGACTCGGAGATAAAACGAGATGAATCCTCCACTTTCATCTGAATAAAGGGAGACGGCACCGGGAATGTGAAACGCTCACCAGGACGTATCGTGTCGCCATCTGTTTGGAAACCACTTGAATTAGCAGCGAACGAGATAGTAGCGTCTTTGGTGAGCTCGCACAACACGACTATTGTGATTGTTTCGGGAGTAAAAAGCACAGGCAGCACGGGGCAAACCCTGCACTCTGGAGCTTCTTTTGCGCAAACAGCTGATGCATCTTGGCTGTGCAAGCATCTACCTTTGTTCCACCCCAGATCGCAATTTACCAACTCTGCTTCTGTGCCTTGGCAGCTGACTTCATCTAGCCACACTTCGTTTTGGCCTTGCCCAAAAAATGCGTTAATCGGTGCTTGCAGAGCGCCGTAGAACCCGAGCGACCGGCAAACCACATGTGCTTGGGCTAGTGTCCAACTGTTGCTGCACACACTCCCCCACGAGCCATTTCTTTTGACCTCTATACGTCCTTCATACTCTGCTGCACCGCCAACAAGCCGTACTTCGAACGAACGCTCGTTTTCAGGGGCCGGACTCTCGGTTCCTTCGGCAGTTCCATCGGGAGCTGGGGAATCGTTGACAATGAGCGCAACGATTGTGATTACAACACCGATGAGAAGGACTGCCACAAGAATTGATGTCACCCGATTCTTCCATGCCACCGTTGGTTTTGCACCCAAAATCAAGTCGTCGCCTTCTTCTGGGGTCAAAGAAGGATCAGAATGAGGGTCCGACATAGCATCGATGTCCTGCAACTCAAGAGCATCTCCTCCGAAGCTCGACATTCCAACCCTGTATGACCTGTGTAAGTAGTAAATTCGTTGCATTAGTGTGCTTGTCAGGCCTTCGACTACCCTGAGCTGTGTAAGTATAAATTGTAAGCAAGGTCGTCCCGACCACAGTTCTGGTGGGGCTTGCGTGCACAATAAGCAAAGCCACAGGCGAGTCCTTGTCAGGACTTTCCCAGCGAAAAGCTAACATATTTTCGAAGAGGGAGCCGGAGAACTGCACACCCGCCGAGCTTCTTGCATACAAAAGCTACAAGACGGCAGGTGTTTACAGTGGATAAAGCCACCTCAGGTCAATGTCCAAGGTACGAAGGCATGTCCACTGCGAGCACCACCTGCTTCGGGTTCTAGAAGTAGTCCTTACACAACTGTAATTCTAAACGACGTTCTTGTTGATGACTTCGGTTTGACCCCCGACTGCGCGAAGCCTTTGGCTACAAACCATGAACTACGCATTTTTTGGCGAGCCTCTGTCAGGCGAAAGTCGGCCTGCTTCCCGTCAAAACAAGAAGCATGGACTTAAAGGTTGAAGAATCGTGAGGCAGAACCAGGGAGGTTGACTGGAAGAGAGAATTCGCATGATTGGTGTGGCCGCTTGCATCCACAAATGAGGGCAAGCCGGCAAACAAATTGGTACTTTTTTGACCGCGTTGAAAGCCCGGATTCATCTGAAACCTTATGTATGACTGCATTGAAGCGAAATTAGATCTCCTTCTCAACTGGTTCCTTCCGATTGCATCGATGTAAACAGGGTCCTCTCATTGCTAACGGTTTCCAGTCAAAAAGAATAACTGCATTCTGGCGATGTTCTTCTAAAGGCCATTGTTTAGCGTGATTGATAGCTGCCTTTCTGGATTTCGTAAGCACTAAACTCGCGCGGGCTTTTCAACAACGGACCCTTCATTTGTTCTCGTCATAAAACTGAATTTTTGGCTCTTGTATTCAACAGCAATCAACCGAAGTCAATGCAGGAATACGCTGAGTTTAGGTCGTTGGTTGTAAACACAAAGCATTAAAATTGAAAATGATTGGAGAAATATGGCGGCAGACAAACTCTTCCCTTCGGTTGACGAAGAGTCTTCTACTGGCGGGGTGCATTTCTTCAAAACACATTTCTCGCTTTGTGTTGTAGGTACGCAGGCAACTGCGGGCAGGATGGAGTCGAAAGATCCGCGGTTTCTTCGGCATGGGCGGAAGCATTGCTTCGAACGGTAAAATAATCCTCGGAAAAAGAAGAAATGCACCCCTCAGGCCTGCTGACCCGACTCTAAAAATGGCCGAGTTTACATTGGAACTGGGAGCAACCATACTCATCTCATAAGCAATTCTGCAGGTCTGTAGGTTCGACATAACGGCCAAGTGGCATGGTGTGTCAGCCTCCTGTTGAACTGCGAATGCCTGTCGAGACGGTGCAGGTCTTCGAGACGTGCTACACCAAGAAGCGAATGAAACTAAGGCGGGTTGAAGGAGGATAACAGTCGTTCAGTGAAAAAAAAAATGTTGAACAACGTAGTCAGTTTGTTTGGAATTCGTACAATATCGCATAAAACATTACAAACAAGCACTGTGCCGGGCTATTTGAAACTAGTTGTTCATGAGCTTGCTTCCACTCCTCACGTCGCACACACTCTTTCTCACGTGGAATGTGTGCGGATTAGAACAATACATTTCACGGGAACAAATCCCACATTTGTCGTGCAGACTATTCTAGATGATAGGTAGTCAGTTAGCTTTAACCCGTGTGCAACTCGAGACATTGATTTCCGTCAGAAACGTTACAACTACACAACCTCCGGTGCTCGCACGGAAAGGATCAATCATTGCTTCTCAACCTTTTGCGAAAGTTAGAGGTGCCACGACGCCGAGGACGGGAAGGAAACTGACCGTTTTCTTCCAGGGAACACGCGGCTCTCGTCACGACTACGGAAAACAACGATGCTGGAGCAAGTGCCTGATATGAGTGAGTGCGAGCTGGTCCCTGTACCGGGACAGGTACCTAAGAGTGCCCAAGAGTTGTTTGCACCACTGACACAGAGGATTTCGCAGTCTGAACGAAGACCTTCCACGCTTTCTTTATCGTCACTTTGCTGAAGAAAGACAGCTTCGCTTGCGTAGAAGGCTACTTTGCGTTCCCTGTGGCGGACTGCAGAAGTGGGTCAAAGTGGTAACCTTTGTCACTTTTGGACGCAATCGCAGGACTTTCCTCAGCTGAGCGGCAGAATTGAAGATATCCAACAGCAAGACTGGAGGAAGCTGAAGGGCACTGTGTGAGAGCTGCAGAGGGGTTCACGCCGCGAGTGCACAACGTGATTCCATGCACTTTCTTGGAGAAGACAAGAAAGACAGACACGAACAAGCCTGCCACGAAGACGAAGAAGCTCTATTTGGGTCTCATGAGACATGCCGAGCAGAAACAAGAACGCGTGTCAAAATTACAGAAAAATACTCGAGGGGCTGCCTTACGCTTACTTCGAAGGAGGCTAGAGGGGGAGAAACTTTTGTTGAACGCTTACACCCGCCACTGAACCCAGATTCACCTGTGTTTCGTGTGGGCTACAGCACATTTACCTCCTTTGATCTTTGCAGCTGGCAGCCTCCTCAAGTATTTCCTACAAAGCAGGTGCTTATACAAAAAAGCTATGCCAAAGGCAAGTGTCTAAATCGCTTCAGAAGGTGACTGCCATCTCCACGACCGCGATGCGGCAACAAAAAAGCAAATATCGTTCCAATCGTGTATTTCCGTTGTTGTAGAGGGTCCCCCTTACCCTCTATATGCGCCATGTGTGTGACAAGCACATATGACATTCTACTTGTCATAGTATGACACGTAGATGTGCTTGTCATGCCGGCCCTCACCCAGAAAGGAGGGGGAGTTCTGGACGTGCAGTTTATTGGTTGGTACGGTTAACTCATGTGTGTACCGTTGTTCTAAAAATGTTCCCTTCTGTACATCAGTGGGTACACCAGGGTAATAGCGGGGCGTTTTCTGTTTTGAACCCAGTTTTTCCGCGAAAACTGGTTGTCACCTGTGGACACTGAAAACGAGCTCACCTACGTATTGCGGTTTAAATTGTCGCCTTCAGTCTTGCGAGGGCAAGCAGGCATAAGAGTGAGGCTAAGCGGGGAAGATGCTTTGCACACAACCTTCGTGACAAGGCGGAGGGTGTGGGACTACGTTTCAAGGATTCGAGGCTCAGGGGCCAAAACGCCACTAAATCCCCGGGGCCCTTTGAGACTGCTGCTGGGAGGTCATCCCCGTGACTTCCCCGGTTTCTATTCATCGTTTTGAAAAAACGATCGTCTCGGGATCATAAACGTTTGAAACATCTACTTTTGTTCGGCAGGCAGTAGCTGCCTTTTCACGTCGGAAACGGGTGAGGTATTGCATCAATATGTGTTGCCAGCAATTGCTGACAGCCGCTAAGCGTTGTGGGCAATCTCCGGTCAGCGCCTCCTTCTTCGTTCACGCGATGCTTCCCACGTCGACGTTGCTTGCGGTAAAGTGGTACAACTGGGACCTAGTTACTTAAACAGTGATAAATCGGGTTTTGAGCACTTCGGCTTGCACCAAACTCTCTCTCATTTCTTTTTGAAGACCCAAGCCAAGACCCAGTAATGGGCCAGCTAGCTGCCAATTCCTCGCATGGAGGCTCCTTCAAAGCTATGGTGCACGCCCACCCTCGACCCGTTGTCTTTTCGAGTGGTGCCATGATACAGTAAAATCTAAAATGTGTCGTAAATTCACTTTAGATTTGACCTGTACGCGTTCAGGTTAAACTGCTGCCAACGTTCCTTTTAGCTGTAACAAGTATGCTCTCTAAGGAGGTAGTTACTGGTTATCGCAAAAAAAGAATCACTTCCTGGATCCAATGATTAGTGGCATCACATGTCCTTACCGATAAGAGCTCGTGTCCTCTGTGGAAACTTACCGCAAAAAAGGCTACTGCTTACAGAAAGGGACAGAGTGAATATCGCCGCTTGGGACAGTGGTGGACAGTGGGAACACAGGTTAATTCACACTGTATGTTCGCTGATTCAAATGCTTGATGTCGTACCATTCCAGTCTGCTTCATAGTCCTGAAGCTGATCAGAGCGTTTCTTTTGAAACCGAATGATCGATTGAAAACAAGGTCCGCTACTGTGTGGGCATGCAGCCGGTTGAGGACAGCCGAAGCCTGTCTACAATTCAAGAACTAGAGCGCAAGGGACGTTTCAACCTGTGCTCCTAATGTGGAAAGGCGATGATTTCCTGTTCCGAAAAATTGCAAAGTCCATCATGCCCATCCAATGTATCCAAATAAAAGCAAAAAATCGAAGGACGTTTTTAGCAGGGATGTCAAGTTGTATTGGGAATTTAAGAAAGGAAAAGCTTTTTGTTTGAGAGACTAGCAACACGCTGCGGCATCCACACACCTTCCTGACAAATTGTCATGCAGGCGAAGGTTATTGCTTTGCAACGACTTCTGATCCTGTCCCAGGGCTAGTTACAGCCTGGCCAGTCGTTTCGTTGTCACCGACACAGCGGGAGCTCGCACTTCACTTCCGCGGTTGATGCAGGTCAGACGCGGGAAAATCATAAATCTCAACTGTAGTGCGATTCGATGCTTGTGTCCAGAGAAATGCCTCAGACATCGATTGTTTGGTTTGTGGTTCGAGAGGCAGGCTGCCCAGCATTCTTTCCCGGGTCTTCTTTCCTCTCTGACAGTTTCAAGTCCGTTCCCTTGACTGCTGTTTCGCCAGATAGTAGGTTGGGGCAGAAGGAATCTCATTGGTCCATTCATGCGCGTCTTTGATTAGAAGACGAGGCATTTGGCTACCTTAAGAGAGTTATAGTTACTCCCGCCGTGCGGGTCACAACTATTGGTAGCAGTAGTGGGTTTGTACTACCCTGAGCAACTCACTGCAACCACAGTAGTAACACGACAGCTGTCCAGTTGCAGCCACTACTCATCGGGTTTGCCTTCTCAAGATCTATACGAACTCTGGTTGGTGTTGCAAGAAAACGGTGTTAAAAAAGGTTAATTGTGGGGTGGTCTACTGCATGTTATTTGCACATTTCAGCTCGCCACCGACGTCGTATCGAGGAAGTTGACTTGTGAAGCGACCGGACACAACGTAGGGTTCATTCGACAGACAAATCATCGACAAAGCCAACTCCCAGAAAGACCATTTTCTGAACATCCGGGAAACTGCTAGAGTCGAGCTGGCATGTTGTTCCTGCATCGTTTCCGAAAGCAATAACAGCAGATGAAGCTACCCAATCAAACCGGATGTTTGCACTACTCCACGAACCGAAGTCTACGTCTTTCCTGAACTTTCCTCCCTTCGGATAGGACACTTCAACGTACGTCGACGAAAAGACAAAGTGCAGCTGCTCGGAGGTGCTGGCAGCAATCTGAGCGACAAGATTTCCCGCATTCGGCTTAAAAGCGAAGGCAACGGAAGCAGGGTGAGAATTTGCGACTGCGAAGGGGCATTGACCCTGCACCTGCAAACTGTACGCACCAGTCGTTGATGTGTCGTTGGTTGTGGGGCAAGTGCCGAATACCGCCGGTGCATCTTCGAAATCTTCGAACACCGGAGGGGATGGAGTGGGTGGAGCTGCCGTGGGAGGGGCCGGAGTGGCCGGCGGTGGCGGTGGTGGTGCTAGGGTGGGAGAAGACCCTTCTCGGCATTCGCGATACGACAACTTGGAGCACCGCCTCTTGCAGGAAGGAAGAGCATCGTACATTGCTAGTGCCACATACCCTGATGACATTGTGCGAACCGTAACTGTAGATCCCTTTTTAACAGTCTTCTTAAAGCCTGCAGTACAACGTTCTCTTTTCCCTTTCATGTACCGCAGCTCCGACGAACATTTGAGAGGCTTCCAGCCATGAAGGGCCAAATGAAACCGTGTGAAAAGGGCGGAGCTGTCACAAAAAACAAAAAACTCGCATTGGCGACCACTGGTCTTGCATTTGTGCTTCAACGACTGTCTTGCTGCCAGCGTACCCTCGTACACAAGATCTCCTGTCAACCACGACGGCTTCACCGAAGCTGCAGAAGCGTGGGCAAGCAAAACTGCCATGTAGAAAGCGAAGAACATCATGACGGTTTCTTTGATTTTAAACTCTGAAAGTTGTCGTCACCTGTAATATAATACAGTATTATAAACCCGTAATATATACTGTGCAAAGGAGGCTCAACTGTGGCTCAAGACTTGTCTCTTCTCCAGCCCAAACCCGCACCCTGAACTGGAAAAGAAAGTTGGACTTGAATGAAGAAGCTCAGCGCCGAATGTATAGGACTACCGGTGCAGCAGCTTCGGTTCAAGTACCGGCAGCTTCCTGTTTGCACTCTACCCGCAAACCCCGCGAAAGTACAAAAACAATCAAGCGCCATTCCTTGGAGGCAATTTCATCAACCACTGACTAGGCTGAGGGTGGTGTGGCACAACAAGCACAGTGACGAGGTGCTGATTTGAGCCACCCGCTTTTCTGGGGAAGGCCATAGGGTACCCTTATCCAGGACATTTCACCATCGTCGAATACCAGCTCAGTGTGACGCGGCGGGTTTGCAGTTGTCAGTACGTGACGTTGCTGACCTAAGGGTCGTGGGTTCGGATTCCGCAGGAGCCCGTGTGCAGAAACCACTGTTTACCCGAAGCACGTGAGATTATATTCCATCGAGCTGCAGAGTATCCTAAACAGAGCCTAGTGGAGTCTAATGGCCGAAAGTGTCATGCTCTCAGGTTAGAGGAACTCATCGAACGCCATATGGACGCCCTGTAGGCTACACGCGGTCCGAAGGTTCAGGAAAAGAGAATGGCCATTCGTCCAGTATTGTTCCTTTGAAAGTAAGGAGGACTCGAAGTTGTCATGCTGGCAAACTTGTTGTTTGAGCACTGGGGGTCGGTTGAAGACCTGTAGACAGGGAAGAGATGCTGGGCGTCTAGCGTTCAACCTACCAGGTGGAAGGGACAATTTAGAAGAGACTTGAGAGCTCAGAATTGGCAAGAAAAAGTGAGCAATTTGTCGCTTTGTCGTTTCCGAATCCTGGATAAGTTTTGCGAAAGCCGCCGTGTCCGGTTCTCGTAGAGCGGGCTAATGGTCCGAACGAGACTCCGAAGCAAGACATCAAGAGAGAGAGACGAGTTGGAGTGCAGGAACCATCTCGCCAAGGAGTTTCCGGTCGTTTTAACTACTACCTCCGTACTTCTAAGCGGGCGCAGATTGTTTCATTGGAGGCGCGGTGCGGGCGGCCCCGTTACCGAAGATGGCGTCGACGTTGACACAGCCGGGGCCGTTCTGGCTGGCCGATCGCGCGGGGGAGCACCTTCTTGACACGTCACGGGCTCTTCTTCTTGGCAACGGAACGGCGGCGGCTAGCGTCCAGATGGGAAACCCCAGCTTCCATTGAAAGAAGGCACGTCTACGTTGTCTTCCGACCAGCCGCAAAAGCGAGGGCGGTGTGTAGATCGTGGCATCGCTGGCGCGCCTAGACAACGCAAGGTGCAGAGGCCCTGGCGCCACTCCTAAGTTGGCGCAACTTCGCCTCGAAGTCCAGGGCAAGTTCCACGTAGCCAGAAAGAGACCGTGCTCAAGCACGTCGGCATGCCCGGAACTGCCGCGCCGCACCGAGTCGGGACACTACCACCAGAGGTAGTGCAGGAGGGATCGACGTCGCAAAACTGCTCCTGTCCGCGCGACACATCTACAGATCGCGGAGCTCAGTCCATGATCAGCCAGCACGATCATCCCTGAGGCGGCTCGAGAACGAACAACGTTATGTGCGACAAAAACTCGGAGTGGACGAAGATGGACTGAGGCGGTACCATTGCGATGGACGCGCAGTCACCTCCGGTTGCAACGGCCTGATCTGCAACCAGCGCCACTTTCGCGTAACCTTTCGTTACTGAGTGCTGGGCACTCTTCTCCCCCTTCGTCGTCGTAAACTTGCTAACAACGTCGAGGGCGTCACTTAGCGGCGCCAGGAGGACGGTCTAATTATGTTTTAGAGTTAAAGTTCGCTTGAAATTCCGAGGTTTTAGTGTCTCGTGTGACCGTTCGTGAATGGGTTCTCTTAGAGCAAGAAAGGGCTATGTGTGATAATTTTGGCCTTTTTCAGAATATGACCAGCTGGTCCAGACTGGGGGCAGATCGGGGCCAAGGCACCCCAGAAACTGTTTTGTGGGTTCGTATCCACGACAGTAGGGCCCTGGGGTCTCCTCGGAGACACCCCGGCAGCCCATTTCTGACGTTTTGAGGGTCCTTCCACGAGGGGACATGACGGGGCCGACAACAGGCAGCGCCAAACTCTTTTGCCACGGTCTGCCAGATCACCATCCAGAAAATGAGAGTGCTGGCCACCTTGTTGGACGAGCTCCGGGAGCAACAGCCGTTCGGCTCGCGAAGCACACAGAACGGTTCCGTCAAGGTGATGATGAAGGAACTGCGGTAACTTCTATGTGTTGAGTGGGGGTGACACATCTGAGATGCTGAGGCAGGCATTTACCCGCAAGGTACTGTGGGAAACTGCTGCAGGAAGTACCTCGGAAGGATCTAGATGACGGTGGGTTTGGGGTAACTCGATGGCAGTGGGATAGCCACAACAACTAGGTAAGTGCTGCCCCTGTGGGGAGGCCACCACTGTCCGAGAAGGGGTGAAACAGGGTGTGCTTGCAGCCCTCAGCATCACAGATGATCACAGATGCGTCACCCTCACGCAACACATCTAGACCGCAGTTCATTCGTCACCAGCTTGACGGAACCGTTCTGTGTGCCTCGCGAGCCAAACGGCTGTTGCTCCCGGAGCTCGTCCAACAAGGTGGCCAGCACTCTCATTTTCTGGATGGTGTGAGGGTGGGGAGTGGTCGGGGAGGGGTCTGGATGGCTTTTACGTGATTGCGTGAGGCTTCTTGCCTATTGTCGCTTGTTAGTCTTACTCCCAGCTGTTTGGTTCTCGAAACTGCAGTTGTGAGAGGCTTGGGGCCTCCTCGGCAGCGTTGCGGGTCTTTCAGACACTTGCCGTTTGCGTTTACCATCCATCCGGGCCCGTTCTACGGCCCGCTTGCCCCTTAAGACGTAGAGGGCTTCATTTTCAGCCTCATTCTGGCTGCTTCTGGCAGTTTCTGCACATCTCCAGCAGTGGAAGCATACGTCTGCAGGACCTTGACACATGCAGGTAAGGCCAGGTTGACTCGAAAACCCGATTTATCTGCTACCACATCATTCTAGCTGCACTCACAGGTGCCTGGGGCAAGCAACTACCTCTAAACATGGTTGTGGGGGACTGGTTGGTGATTTTTCGAGACTGGAGGTCCTACGAACATGCGAATAGCCTCTATTCGAGCCAACCCGGCTTTTCTTGCAACAATTATGAAACTGTATTGTTTTTGGACTAGATAATAGTGCAGAGCAAGCTTTTTCCCTCCTGGCAAAATGCATGGGGGTGGCAGAGTGAGCGGGCGCCGGCCTTCAGGCCGGTCGGCCCGGGTTCGAACCCCGCCCCTCACACTTTTCCGGTCGAAGATTGTTTTCGAGGTTTGTTGGGTTTCGGGGTCTAATGCACCCGAAATTTGCGTTTTCTGCGGAGTTTCTCAGTATCTCGCGGTATTTGGGCACCACGGGAAACGGAGTCGGGGGTCTCCCGAGTACTGGCGCTAAACTTGCTACCACACGCCGAACTCAGCGTCACCAGAACCCGAACTTTGCTTCGTTGCTTTGCTTCACCAGAGCTTAGGGTCTCCCCCTGGCGCCGAACTTGCCATCAGGCTAAAGTTGCTACCACACGCCGAACTCAGCTGCGCCCCGAACTTTGCTTCGCCTGAACTTTGGTTCACCAGAAATTTGCATCACCCAAACTTAGCATCGCCCGAACTTAGCTTCGCCCGAACTTTACTGTTTCCCGAACTTTAACTGCTGCCTCCAGTCTCGCCCCGCGCCGGCCTCTAGCCGAGCGCACGTACTTCAAAAAAAAGCCGAAACTATCAGGTAATAAAAAGACTCTCACATATGGTTACGTTACCTTTTTAGATGATGTAGCAGTACGTGAACCAATACATATTTCGTAGTGCTGATCGGATGATGGATCTTTTTATCAAGCGTGTACAGTCACACCCATAATATAGCAACAGTACTGCCGGTAACAGAAATACACACCCCATCGCTGTAACCAAGACCAGCAAAGCAACCAGACGACGGCACAAACGGGTCTAGGAACGTTGGAAACGCCGCAATGTTCTCAACTTGCGCTCGAGACGCGGGAGGTAGCAGCTGCACAATGGCCGGTGTATCTTTGAATGGCATCGACAGACCCAAGACAAAGAGACTTCCTGTGCTGGTCAACACCAAAATCTTGTTGTTGGAGAGAGAGATGAGCTGCCTGACGGCGTCGTTGTCGAGTCGGTGTCGTTTGGTTTCGGCTACGGAAGGATCGTTCGGCCCAATATACGAAATTAGAACGTCACTGCCGACCGCTGTAACAAGATACCTCTGGGTTACAATGGCTGGTGACTGAAGGGGAGCGACCGCGTCAACTGTCTGCCAAGCAAAACTCAAAGTGATATCGCCGTCGGTAGTAAGTTCGACATTAAAAACGGCTGCGTAACCATTGACGAGCACAGTCAGCAAGCTGAAAGAAGCCAGCAGGACCGGATCACTAGTCACCGGCAGCTGCGAGACGATGGCAGTCGATGAATCCAGCCGAATGCTAGCGACCGCCACCGAGGTGAATGGAGTCACGGCTATCTGTCGGCCCCGCCAGCCCGATTTGTGCAGGCAGTAGGCATAAAGGTTGTAGCAGCCTTCACGGGCACTGTTTTCGACGAGACTTATGATGACCGACTCAGAGGAGCTGCTCAAAGGGACAATGGCAGCCGCAACGCAAGAGAGATGGAGTGTGCGGGCCCCGCGCACCAGTGGGACCACTTCGTATTCATGTCGTCGGCCTGCAAGAAGAAACCTGCCTGTACAATCGCCGGTCAAAGACTTTAAGCCTTGAGACTTTACGGGGATTACTATCTGGTGTTTTGCCGAGGGCATATTCCACGCTTGGCACCTTTCTTCCCGCCTGCAGTTTCAACGCCTTGTCCAGTTCACGAACTATCCCACACAGCAACGCCAGCAAAAACTAGAGCATGTGATAGTCTTCTTCATGCTTTGCCCGACTTGAGTTGATGTATGACTAAAAAATGATAACTGGACGATAACTGGACATCAGTCTTGAAGGTCATTCCTCCGCTCGTGGTCTGGCTTCCTGTACGTGTGACCAGCCCTTGGCATACTACCGCCAATTAAAAAGCACCTTTTGCGCATAGTATCCGTTTTTAGTAGCGGCGTGCAACCCCCTGATGTCGTTTATCACGAGGGCCGTCACGGCTAGCTGCACCTCCTCGGTACTGGATAGAAGGCTCCCACATAGGCTGAAAGCACGAAAACGAGAAAGTACATGGAAATAATCTAAGACTCTCTCTAGATCGATAGCAGCCGAAATGCTTAACACGCCGGCGAAAAGGCGGCACGAACGAGGCTAGGACGCGATATCCAACGTTTTTATGAACTCTTCTTCGGTAAAAGAGAGAAGCTTCGCTGCTTCGATATGCATTTTCTGCCTCCGCAAGATGTCAATCAATTTGGCCTGTTTCTTAAAGCCGATCAGCAACTCTTGCTTCTGACTGCTCAACCGTCGATTTTCCGCCTGTGTTGAGTTGAGTCAGCACGTGCAGACACGACCAATGGGTTCTTGTAGCGGCGCAGGAGTAACCCAGTTTTACAGTGGCTCACGTCGTGGTGAGAGCTAACGGAACCGGACGACGAACAGGGTGGGCATCCTGACTGAACTGGTTATGTTCGACTTGTGTTTAGTGATGGTTGTATGTGAGGTGACTTTTGCATTTCGAACTCCAACCGGAGTTCGAACCGTTCGGCAACTGTCAATTCATACCTGCAGCTTTACAAGCACTTCTCCGTGGCCGTCCTTAGATTCCTTCTGCTTAGACTGCAAGCTCTTGACTTCCTGCTTCAACTTTTCTATCTGTGGAAGATTTGTAAGTTTCCCTTTGTCATGCAGTTAACCGGCTTTGGTGATTGCAATATTGCAATCGCGAAAAAGACTGCAAACCTCTTCCAGTGACCTCTGCAAGCGAGTGTCCTTCGTCTTTACGCCGTTTTCGATGGTCTTCTGTGATTTCTTGAGCGCTGCAATCTCCTTCGCTTGCGAAGCAGCAACGGTTTCGGCTTCCCGAGCTCGCTCTTCGGCGGCCTGACATGCCGCTCGTTCTTTCTCGTACTTCACATTCAGTGCTCCAAGTGCCTTCTCTTGCTTACCAAAACCAAGTGCATCTTGTTCCCGAAGCGTTTCCAGCTCTTGAACCTGTTATTTAGGCTAAATGCATTGCGGTCAGATATTCTAATCGATACTTGCGCGACACGTTCGAGTGTGCTTGGGTACAAGTCATGGAAAGCCCGCAACCGTAGAAGCCCGTTGGTTGTCACATCGAGACGACCTGGAGATCGGACGTGTGAGTAGTCACCCTTGGCAAAAAAAGGAAAATGACCGACAGGCTCAGCTTCACGTATAGCACACCTTGGCTACTGTGCCGCGCAGCTCATTTTCCAGAGCTTTCATCTTAGATGCCAAGAGGGGGTCGTGCACAGATGCTGACCTCGCAGAAGGAGCTGTTGCTGGAGCAGTTGTGTTCTCAACCAGCTTCATTACTTCACTCGTCTTTGCGTCGATCGCTCTATTTCGTTCAACTAACTCCTGCTCCATTCGTAGAAGGTCAACAGTAGAACGTTGTTCCATCTTGTTGGCGCTTCTGTACGTCAATTCTTTTTTGTTTCGGCCTCTATTTCTCCTGTCAGGAAGCTCTTTTGTTTCTTGTGTTGTACATTCCTAGGGGTTGACTTTGCGAGGTACCTTGATTGAGAGAGGTATGTTGGCTTCTGTGGTATTCAGCTTCTCTCGTAGACGCATCGTCATAGCTTTCAAGCTGTCCGTCGCTCCTAATGCAAAGGTCAAACCAGTTCTGTCCCTCTAGTTGCAAAGAGGATGTTTGCCGGGATTCGCCCATTGCCGCCCTCTCGGCCTTGGCCGTCGCTTGCTTGCTCCAGCGAATCGCCTCTCTTTTTGCTTTTCTGTTGTGATGCCCTCCGTTTCCAGGTCGCACCACGTGTCAATTTCGGGGCCTTCTCTTGGTGTCTCGAACAAAATAACGCTGCAAGTAGGTCAACTCCCGTGCGCCTCGTCCATGAACGCAGCTGCGGCTGTGTTCCCACCATTCGATTATCCTGGTATTTAATACTCCTCAGAAACAAACACGAGAAGAACGGTTACAAAGTCTAGAGTTCGGGCAGCTATCCGCTGTCGACAAACGACTGTGGCGTGTTGTGGTGGCACAGCGCGGTGCTGCTTCGACTAAGGTTGGAGCTCCACGTGCGAGAAGGTATTCCCACTCGCTCTTGCGGTAGCGAATTGTCAATAAACGCGAAGCTCAGGAGGAAGGGTGCTGACCAAGATAAGCTGACCAAGATAAGCTGACCAAGGAGAGGGAAAGAACCACCAATGGTCACTGGAGCAGTGACAGACCGTGGCTGGGAAGAAATCTGGGAACCTACAAAAGTATACTTGCTGCGCTGTTCATACGGTGTGCCGTTTGGGGTTTGAGTTCCAAGCCGCGATGAACGAGCAGTAATCAGTATAACGAATTCATGAGGCTGGTCATAGCTTTTTTTTTGAAAAGAAAACTAAGCAGACTGCAGTTGGTCACTCAAGACCGGTCGGATAGATGGGATGAGGGATGGAAGCACACCAAATTGGATCGATGAGCAACAAGCTAGAGTAGAAGGCTGGGTGGAAAGCTAGGAGGCTTGCATAAATCTAGTCAGCACAGTTACAGCATGTCCTTCAAGACGCGGAAGATAGATGAATGAGGAGGCGTTGTACTGACCACAACTTCGCCATCAGGCCTGGAGTAGATAACACCCTCTTGATCTTCGATGTCGTCTGTCTTGCTGTCGGCTGCATCCTTTGCCTTGAAGTCGAGCAAAACAGTATGGCCCTTACCAATAAAATTGATTTCATGAGCCTTCGCAAGCTGGCTAATGCACGACCTGTCAATCTCGTGCTTGATGGACCGAGCACCATAACGGATGTTGTATCCGGCTTTGAGATAGCTGACGAGGTCTCGGGTCCATTTCAGCGTCATGTCGTGACGCTCCTTTGCAGCGTACTTCCAGTGTTCAAGTTCCTTTTCGACGAGTGCTTCAAGCTCGTTGTCTGTGAAGGGTAAAAAGAACAATGTCTCGTTGATACGGCCAAGGAACTCATCGCGCTTGAACGCCTTCTTCAAGATGGGCGACACAACTTGTTCTTTGAAGCGCCTGCCGATGAGGTCAGCCGAGTGAGAGAGCACATCTTTCTGCGCGTCGGCGGCGGCGGCTTCCATACGCAACCGCACCGCTTCGTCGGCAATCTTGCGGGCGGCCAAGTTTGAAGTCATGATAAAGATCGCATCATGACAGTCGACGGTACTACCCTTCCCGTCGGTGATCCGACCTTCATCAAACACCTGAAGCATGACCGTCAGAACATCGGGATGCGCCTTTTCCACTTCATCAAGCAACACAACGCTGTTGGGCTTCTGCTCAAGCCTCTTTGTCAACTGGCCCCCTTCTTCGTGGCCAACATACCCTGGAGGCGAACCAATAAATTTCGACACTTCGTGTGCATGTTGGTACTCGCTCATGTCGATGCGAATGAAGCCTTCAGACCCGCTCTTTTCTGATCCGTGCAAATATTTTGCCAGTTGCTTTGCGAGCTCGGTCTTGCCAATTCCAGACGACCCAAGAAACAGAAAAACTAACGGCTTTGACGTGTCATGCCAGCCGTTTTCCTTCCTCCTAATTGCGGAAGCAACCGCATGAATAGGGCCAAGTTGCCCGACAATAGCCTCTTTCAACCGGTCTTCCAGCGGGTACTTTCGCCGGTTTTCGCGCTCGATTTCATCGTACTGCTTTCGCGCCTCTTTGAAGATCTTCTGCAAAGCGGCGGCTCGGTGAGGATCGTCGCAGTGCTTCAAGAGGTCGACGGCCGTTGTAGCTGTACCGGAACAAGGGGTTGCCGGGTTGGCACCGTGTAGTATGAGCTTGCGCACTGACTCAAGCGAGCCGTGAACAACAGCGTAGTGCAGGGCTGTGAAACCTTCTGTAGTAGAAGCTGGAGAAAGTTCTGGGAACGCGTTGAGTCTCTCAGTTCGCATTCTTCTGCTGCTTCCGGTGTCATGTTGACCGGACCAATCGTCTGATGCGTGCACATCCGCGCCGTGCTCTAAAAGCAAGTTGACAATGGAGTCTTGGCCATTCCATGCTGCCGTCATGAGGGGAGTCCAGCCCAAAGGATGCCGCTCGTTGATATCAACACACTTGGCCTCAATTGCTTGCGTAACCCTTCGCAGGTCACCGGCTGAGCACCACTTGCAGAGATCGACACTCGTACACTTCTCGATCGCGTCGTTTTGGTATCCGCCGAGCTGCGAGTGCACGTCGAACTCCTGCTCGCCGTCTGATATTGTTATTCGCCTCTCAGCGAGGGCCACTTTTCCGGAAGCAACCCACCAGCCAGCAGCACAACCCAAACTCAAACGGAGGGCGCGATTCTTCAACCCGAAAGCGAATTGTCTGGCAGCCATGTTGGCGACTATGTTTTCTTCTTTAGCGTATGCAATACTGGGAGTTAAAACAGTTGACAGGACGGCTACAACTTTCGCCGCTCGCAAAGACAAGCATCAGAAAGAATAATTACGAGAGGTCCTATGAATATGCAATATGAATAGCCTCTATTCGAGCCAACCCCACTTTACTCTACACTTAAAAAGTGTATTGTCTCTTGGAAATTGAAGAATTGTGCAATGCGAGCTTCTTTTTTCCGGCCAAAATTGCATAGGAACGACAGAGTGACCAGGTGTCGGCCTTCAGAACCCTGCCGAGGACACTCTTCCGGCCGGAAAATATTTTGGGGTATTTCCCTTCGAGCCATCAAACAAATTTAATTCCCTAACAGCCAGCAAAAACAAATTTATTTCCCTTCGAGCCAGCAAAGCAAATTTAATTCCCTAACAGCCAGCAAAAACAATTGCATTCCCTTACAGCCAGCAAAACAAATTTAATTCCCTTATAGCCAGCAGCAAAACAAATTTAATTCCCTTATAGCACTTGACCAGAACAGTCCACCAGCCTGGACAGCTTGACCACAAATTATCGAACCGACGGAGACCACCGTCAAAAAGAATTGTCTTGCCTTTCCTGATTTCGCAAATCCAGCACCATTAACAACGCCCCCTCCATGCAGATCCTCGAAACGTTTCCTACTGCGTGTACAACCCGAGATTCTGCGAGAAGTCCGCCTGGGCACGAAGCACATCGCCGAAGATTGGGCTGCCGAAGTACCAGTCCCGCCAGTCTGGACGCCTGGACAGGATGACCAGTTCTACCAGCCTGGGTGAGAAAACATTGGTTGCCCACAGAGCAGGACCTGTCCTGCTGTAGGAAGGAGTGGGGGCGAAATGACAAGATTGTTAAAAGTCACACGAATCACAGGAGGTAGAACATGATTCATGGCATTAAGTTTGAAAGTACGAATCACAGGACGTGGAACATGATTCGTAGGACCGCTGAGCACAAAGTTACCTAGTTTTCAAAACACCGCAACGGAGCAGGCGCCCGGCAGGCATTAGGCTCGGTCAGGACTGATCCCTCACACCGAAGTGATCACGGGTTGCCTTGTGAGCGCTAGATGCGCGGGGCTGAACTCAGGCTGCATGAGTGGGTTTTGTCAGGTAACGATGGCCCTCCACACCAGATCTCAAGAGTAAGCTTCGTTTCCAAAAGTCGTGATCAAGTCTGTATACCCACAGAAGGCGCGAACTTAACGCAAGGACCCTTCAGACGTGGAACGCATTGGTCAGAAAGCAAACACCGCAACGGAGCAGGCGCCCGGCAGGCATTAGGCTCGGTCAGGACTGATCCCTCACACCGAAGTGATCATGGGTTGCCTTGTGAGCGCTAGGTGCGCGGGGCTGAACTCAGGCTGCATAGTGGGTTTGCTGTACTGCCGTAGCATCGATCAGCGAGTAAACGTATCCATCCCTGGCCGTGGCGCTCGATGGCTTCGGTAAACCGCATCGCGTATACAGACGAGACTTGACTCCGTACTTAGAGAGCGAATTCTGTTGATCGTAGAGCAGATGACTTTACGCAGGATGATGCAATATTAACCCCCCCCTTCCCGCTTTGTCCTCCCAAAAAAAAAGGGGATACCTGCCAGGATGCATGCCTTTGACGAAACAAACGAACTAAGCAAAGGATGGAAGGGATAAGCACACCCTGAAAAAGGATACACATGCGTGCAAAAGCAAGCCTGTACATATGGAGGAACCGACCGGGTTATTGTGAAACACGCGAACATGCAATAGGATTAGGCCCCCCTACATTTTACAGTGCCGTAGGGGGTTCGCGCGGACATGAATCCTTTCTGAATCAAAAGGAAGCGCCTTGATTATACAGTGAGTTTGATTATGGTGCTGGAATTGATGTACAGTGAGTTTGATTATGGTGCTGGAATTGATGAAGTAAGAATACTGATTGCTCCTGGGGAGTGATCAGTGCTGTAGGGGACCAGTGCCTGTCAACGGCAATGTCGGAAATTGTTTTCTTCAATGTTGTCAGGGAAATGCACTTTGCAAATTATGAGCAAAATCTGGAGGCAATGGCCAAAGTCTAAACCCGGCAACAGAGGCCAAAATAGGCCAAACTATGGGCAAATCGGCCAAAATGGCAAAAAATGGCCAAAATAGGCCTACATCCGGAAAATGTGAAAATTCCAAAAAAAAGTGCTGTTGCTGGCTATAAGGGAATTAAATTTGTTTTTGCTGGCTCGAAGGGAATTAAATTTGTTTTTGCTGGCTCGAAGGGAATTAAATTTGTTTTTGCTGGCTGTAAGGGAATTCAATTTGTTCTGATGGCTCGAAGGGATTAAATTTGTTTTTGCTGGCTCGAAGGGAATTAAATTTGTTTTGCTGGCTCGAAGGGAAAAAGATTTGTTTCTGCTGGCTCGAAGGGAATAGAATTTGTTTTGCTGGCTCGAAGGGAATTAAATTTGTTTTTGCTGGCTGTTAGGGAATTTCAATTGTACCTGCTGGCTATAAGGTAAATTGCTCAAATATTTTCGAGGGTTCTTTGGTTTCGGGGTGCCCGAAAAACTTCGGGAGGTCCGGCTCGACGTCGCGCAGGAGGCTCTCAGCAGCCGGACAGATGGAAGGCACCTGGTTCAGCTCAGGGGGTATCAGGGGGGAGCTGGTGGTACTGCCCGCCGACGGGTTGCGGAGGCGGGGGCGGGGGTGGGGGCGGGGAAATCTTGTCCTTGCGCGGCTTCCCCCCTGGTGCTGCCGCACGCCCGAGTAGGCGAAGTTGGCCTGGCAGAGGAAGCGCACCCCCTTCATCCTCCACGCACCCGGTTCTTCCTTCAACAGTCTGTTGAGCTGGACCACGGCATGAGGCACGGCGGGCTGCGGCGCAAACTTCGCCCGGTGCGTTGGCTTCCTCTGATGCTGCCGCGCGTTCTTGAAGTCGAAGCCGGCGCTCTTGCAGGGGATGCAGAAGAAGCGATCCCCCTGCAAAAATGCGTATTTTGCTCGCGGTTTTTGAGTCACGCCGGGGGGGGGAAACTTCGGAAACTTAGCATCACCGGAACTGAGCTTCACCCGGACTTAGCAACGCCCGAACTCTTAGCTTTGCTTCACCAGAACTTCGCATCGCCCAAACTTAGTATCACTCGAACCATCGCCTGAAGTTAGGATCACTCGAGCTAACTATCGCCTGAACTTTACCTCACGAGAGCTTAGTCTCGCTAGGCGCTGGCTCTTTACCGTGCGCACATTGATTGATGTCGCGGGTTCCTGCCCACTCCGAGTGTTGCTGGAACTTCCCACGGTTCCGTGAATGATGACACGAAGAACAAAAAGGAGAATGAGCCAGATAACGGAGGTTTATGCTGAGTCTGATGAGATACTCATACACTGTCGGGCGGTGCGATGGCAACAACCTTGATTGGTTCGAAGAACGTAGCGCCAAATTGTGCTCCTGCGGTGGTACCCAATTAGATCAATTGGTAAGACGAAGATCTGCAAAGCTCGCTAGCTTCAGGACCGTCTTCGATCATGATAACCGTGGACCAACCAACAGTGTTCTGGCTCTGGAAGTATGAGACAGCACGTTCTTGTCCCGACGAAAAAAACACCACTCGTTGACCACTCATGCACAGCAGCTACTTTGGCAAACCTTGCAGCCGGAACAGAAAACCCCAAAAGGTACAAACTTTGAAGTGCGAAAATGACAATCAGATAAAAAAGGCGTGCGGTCCATCCTCGCGAACGTGCCATCCAGCACAGATTGAGATAAGGAGGATGGCAGCAACTCCCTTCCGAACGACGTTCCGGATTCGAGCAATTCGGTGGCGATGGTTGGACTTTGGCTCAAGTGCACAAAGACCAAAACGTCGGCGAAAAAGACCTGGTGACAACTTCAAATTGAAATCAAGTCAAGTCTTCGAACAATGCAGAGAGGAGCATCTGTCGAAGGACGTTCACGTCTACGCGATTGGCTGCGTCGTCGGCACCAATACCCCGAGCCAAACGTCGTAAAACCGAGCTTCCAACGACCGCATTGCTGGTGACGACGCGGAGGCAGAGCTGCTCAATGCCCCAGTAGAAGATCTGCGGGTAGATGGATGCAAACCCGAGGACGAATGAAACCACAAAGGTGACGCGGCGTGGTATGGCCTCCCACAAGTCGATGTCCGCCACGAAGGATTGTCTCAGCTCGTCGACAGGAACAGCCAGACTTTCTCCGACGGCCGATGCTAGAGTGTCTTGGCTGGTAACGTCTTTATGTGCCCACCGCCTCAGTGGGGCAGGTCCGTTCTTGTCAACGTCGCGAAGCCAAGCCGAGTACGACGGCAGCCGCGAGAACGAGTCGTGAACTTGCGGCAAAAGCTGTGTGTCCAAGCTTTGGAGCAAACGCTGAACGCCCTCAGACTCCGCACGCTTCGCTATTGCCTCGCTGCACTCTGCGCCTGTGGTAGGCGCGCCTTCGGCAAGAAGTGCCTGCAAGGCCCATGTTTCCGGAACTTGGGAGAGTCGTTCTGCCAAACGCTGTCGTAAATTCGATCTTATCACCGGTGCAGGACGTCGTGAAGCTGGCGCGTGCGTTTTCCGCAGTTTTGCGGGATTCGATACCGCACTAGATGCCGCACTAGATGCCGCCCTAGATGCCGGCATCTTCCGTTTGGCGGCTTGCGGAGACGCAGTAAGCTCGCCGTCATTCTTGACGCGTTTTGTGACAGGCACTGGGGACGATGCGGCGGAGTGCATGGTGCCGCTTGTCTGTGAACTCTCAGAAGTGGCGTACGAAGTGCACGCAGCTCTTGCCGGGGCCTCAGAGATGGCCGTGTTGAACGAAGCTTCGCTGGCTTCCTCGTCTTTCACGAAGAGCAGCTCGGCATGGTTTTCCTTCAGCTCGTCCACGGTATGCACCATCTGCGCAAAGATGTTGTAATCTGATTCGCGAACGCTAGCAGCAGCTTGGTCCAGTTCCACGTCGTCATACGCAAGCAGCGTCGAATACTCGAGGCACGACACCACCAACGGCGCGTGTTCAGTGTGAGCTGTTGCTGGCTTGATCGGTATCATGCGCTCTCGACTTCCGCTTAGTTGCGACCGTCTTGCTCGTTCTCTTTGCATTCGGCGGCGGAGGAGGCTCGTAGCAGTTTTGGGTTTTGATTTGGGGTGCGGGTTGGGGACGGTGAGTGCGCTCAGCTCTTTCAGAATCTCGTCTTCAGCTTTATGGCGGTCTGTGATCCCTCGTCCTACTGTTGGTTTGTATGAATAGTATCCATCGGGGTCGTGCGAGTCGATGAAGTCTCGGATGAGCGTATCATCATCAACGACACGGCGGTGAATCCAATCTTTTTTGAGCATCAACATCAGAAGCTTGTCTTCCAACGTGCCATCCGAGGTGAGTTGGTATGCGAAGACAGGCTTCGTTTGTCCGTACCGATACGTCCGGAACACAGCTTGCTGCGCCTCCGCCGCATTCCAGCAGGGTTCAAGCAGAATCACTCGACTCGCCGCAGTGATGGTCAACCCGACACCGCCGACGCCGTGCGTCAGCAGCAACACGTCGATTTCTCCTTCCTCCATTCGACTCAAGACCCGCTGCCTGCTTGCCACACTCAGGTCGCCGGTTAAAAGCTCGGCACCATTACAACTCGACGTGCGCAGCAGAAAGTCCTGCGCCAGGCGAAGGACCTCAATGTACGTCGAAAATATGAGCACCTTCTCGCCCTTTATCGCCGCCTCCTGCACAATACGCGCCGTAACCTGCAGCTTCGACGAGCACTGGAGCCATCGTTCGACGGTGTCTTGGCTGGGCACAGAGCGCAGCCAGCTCCATTTTTCGCTCGTCATGAACTCGCTGCCTTCGGGCAGCCAGGAGAAATGATCTTCCACCGCACTGGTCTCGTCGTCGGAGCCAATGACGGGTTGTGACTCGGCGGTGTGGTTTTCTGCCTTTGGTTCAGGCACCGCTTCAGAATCGAGCAGAACACAATTATTTCTAATTGGAAGTGCGTTGATCGGCGGAGACGTAGCGTAGATTTGTGGAATCGCTTCGTCGCGCTCCAGGCTCTGGTCGTTCACGGGAGCAGCATCGGAGGCGTTTTCCGCTTCCCATTGAAGCCTTTTTTGGTTGAATTGTTGGATGCGAGCCTCGACAAAGGGCGCGATCAAGCACGGGTGCATGAGAATCCGATTGGCGACGCCACGGAACTCAAAAATGCCGGCCGTGCGCTTTCCCCGCTTGCAGAAGTTGTCGGCAAAGCGCGTGTACATGAGCACCTGCAGGGGCGACGTCCGCAGCTTGAGGACGTATTGCTTCAGTTCAGGGAGTGACGCGCTGAGGACCTTTTGGTCCCGCCTGTGGAGCACGTCCTGCAGCTTCTTCACGAGGATCGCGGCGCGCGTGTCAGCGGCTGCAATGTCGTACGCGGAAGCGGCGTTGCTGGCAGACGCCACAATCGGGTGGGCAAATTGATGCAAGGTGCCCGTGTTCCACCGCTTGGGCTGCGCATAGTCTACGAGGGCCACCAATTCTTCGACGCGGTTCATGAGAGGCGTCCCTGTGCACGCCACACGTAGCGGGGTTTGGAACAGCCGGCAGGTCTGTGAGACGAGTGTCGCATTCTTCACGCATTGCGCCTCGTCCAGTGCCACCAAACCGGTTTCTTCAAAAAACACGCGTCTTGCTGTAGTCACCTCGCCACCCTCGTCAACACTCGACGCGTACTTGACGAGGCGGGGATAAGTAACAACCGTTATCCCGCCGCGCGCCTCCCAATCTCGCAACAGCTTCAACCTCTTCGCAGCTGTCAGATCCGAAGTGACAACGAACACAGGCACTTCAGGAACCCATTTTTGAGCTTCTGCTTGCCAGTTGCCGGCCAGCGACGGAGGCACCACAACACAGCACAGAGTTCTGTCAGGAGCTTTCGATGCAATGTATGATTTCATTACCGTCAGCACTTGACGTGTTTTCCCAAGGCCCATGGCATGCGCGAGCACACTCCCGACGTTCCGCTCAACTAGGTTGTTCCAAACGAACGTGATGCCTTCCCGCTGGTGCGGGAACAATGTTGACAACTCATCTTCCCCGATGTATTGTTCCCATGACCCAGCGTTGTGCGTACTCGTGGCCATAGCTTGCCTGTCGAGTCGCAGTGCTCATGTTAGCCCGCCGTGTGACCTCCGATGGTCCTGTAGAACTTGTTTAAGTCAAGTGAGATACTGCAGGTACGGTATGATGGTACTTCTTTCTCAAGATGTTTGTATGTCTCCATATTGCAAGCACCATCAGTGCGCTGGATCACGATTGGACACTAACTTGGCCAGAGGCAAGTGCGTAGTTGTACGAGCACGAAGAACGCGGAAGAAACAAAGAAATGTCTCTCACTCTGCTGTGTGGGCAGACTGGGAAGATATCTAGACCGCTTCTCCTTGGAAGAAAAAGCAAGAATTAGGTGCTGAAGCAGCCGTGCTATGAGAGGATGAAGGGCGACACCTTCTTTGTATCGTATTCAATGAGGAGTTCAACCGGCTAAGCCTTCAGAATCCTTCTTTTTTAGAGTTAAAGTTCGCTTGAAATTCCTTTTTGGCGCAGGTTCTTCTGAGACCGAGCGTACCAGGTAGAGTATGACGCGTGCTGTGCAATACGTACACAACCCTAGGGCTGTGAGAATATCTGTGCAATAAGACCATCAGCTCAGTCCAAAAATGTTGAACCTGTGACAGAGAATTTAAAACCGAAACGCAACTAAACACCAACCTAGCTGGAATGGCAGCCGCAGGTGCCAAGCTGCTTTGTTCGCGAGGCGTCTAAACTGAGAGCCTCGGACAACTGAGCGTGGTTTTTGATACGACGTTCGTTGACGGAGCGAACCTCGCGTACGTAAGTTGCGTTGTTTGTTGAAAACGGGGTAGGAGCATCTACCTTGTAGCTCAAAGAGTTGACAAGAAGAGTCGGGGGTAAAAGGTTAGAAACAGCCAATAATAGTATTCGGGTCGGTGACAGTTCTCAGTGAACAATGTCGTCAACAACGCTCTGGACACTTTCGAACAAAACAAGGTCCCCGCCATCCACCGACCTCAGTGTCCATGGGAAACCAAACCATTTCCTGACGCCTCGTCATTTCAGGGAGGCTGGCATCTTTTTCGTGCAAGAAAGGCAAACAACTGGCACAACAGCCAGGAGAAGAAGAGTGCCAACCGCTGTTCATCCATGCCAGCACTGTATCCCAACCGATAAAGGGGGCTATGGGAAGAAGCAGCATATCAAGAAATCGAAAGCTTTTCAAGAATTGAGGCTGTCAGACGGTTCTGCGAGCCAGAACGGACTCACCTTTGACGTTTGGTTGTGAAACAGTACTTGGTTGCGTTTGTGACGAGTACGTGTCTGATGGAAACGAGCAAAGGGGATTAACACCTTCCAAACAAACCATCTGCTGGTTCGGTTTCAAGACGAGGCTAGCTGGTCTTCCGTCGTTGCTAGGTTGCTTGAGACTCACGACAGGAAGATTGTGCCACCAATACACAAGCTCCCCCGTTTGTAGCCTTTTATGTTGGGTTGCGTCGCATGACTAGTGGGATGCTGAACCTGCAACGTCAGCTGAAGTTACACAAAGAGCCACCTGGTCCAGACGAAAATATCGGGAGTTTCGGGTTTCGGGGTATTTCCTTTGTGGCGACCACTTTCCCTGCAGCCGGCCTTGGCGAAGGCGGTGGCCCTACCTTGCGCAGAGCGGTCCCGTGTTTGGCTATGCCCCGAAGACGAAGATAGAGGCTGCGAAGGAAGGACAGACTGGGAGGGACAGGTTGGCACGGTTTGACACAGGTAGCGACAGGATCCGCTGCGGCAAGGAGAGCAGGAACTGTTCCACCAGAGGTCGTGCGGGTACAGAGACAATGCTCGTGCTCGAGTCGCAGCTGGGGACGAACAGGCACGCCTTCAATGATGAGGTCTGGGGGATGGACGTATTTTCCACGTATGGGCGGACGTGCTGGTGGGACGCCTTCGAAGACGGCACCTCCGGCAAGAAGGGGCAGAAGAGGGTAAATTTAGTGGGCGGCGGAGACCCAGTGCATGGAGGTAGGCGTGCCCAGGCCACCACCAAGGACGAGAGAGTGTGTACGAGACATCACAAAGCGAAATGCGAAGAGTGCAAGCATCGGCAAGCGTCGGTAGCGCGCTGCTGCCGAGGCACACCACGCGACAGGGGACGGCCTCGCCGTGAAGTATTGCGAGAAGCACAGGATGACGCAGTGCGGGACGTGCAAGACGATCGCGGAATGCTGCAGGAACTCACACCGCGGATGCCTGCCTGCAGCACGATATGCCGATGTGCGGAGTCGGCGGCAAAGAGACGGAAGCGCGGGCCTTCGCCCCTGGGGACGCCCGAAGCGACACCGAAGTCGAGACGCAGGCTGCGACCATCGGCCCAAAGCGCCACAAGGGAAGCGGCGGATGCCGGCGCCAACACCGCCATCGAGAACGCCGAAGACAAGGCGACGACACTAGGACGGCCGCTGCAACGAAGCGGCGGCGTAAGGACTCGCCATCATCGAAGACAGAGACGTGCACTCCGCGGCGGGCAGAGGTCAAGATAAGGTACCAGTGACGAAGAGAGGTAGCACGAAGAGGTAGTCACGAAAGAGAGCAGATGCAGATTATCGCCACAGGCTCTTTGCATGCTAACCCTAACCACCAGGACCAGGGGCAGCTACGGTCGAAGACGGCAATTCGAGCGAGGAGTAAGGTTGATAACCAAAATGAGAGGCACGATGGCCATCCGAAAGCAGGGTTGCAGGATGATGCTTGGCCGGTTGCTATGGCGACTGAGACAGAGAGATAACGCAAGATAGAGAGTCCTCCTTATGGGGTGGTCACACCTTCGCAGTCCCAGGGCCTCCACCCACCTACATACGGTCGTCGACTGACCATTCCCGAGACGAGTTGGAATGCGGGTACCATCTTTCCGGAGATTTCCGGTTCCTCCCGTACTCTACAACTCCCCACATAAGTGAACGTGGACTCCGAAGTGGACACTCCTTTCAACCGGGTGCACGAATTCAGAATTCCGGGATGGGTTGACCCACTGTTTCCGATGCGGCTTCCTATCATCGAAGGCTAAACTCGGGTGCAGGAGCGGTGCTCGTCGTTCGGGACCAGATGGGGGACGACTGGGTCTGCTCGGTTTACACGTGACTGCTGCAGCGTGGTCAGAAGTGGGAAGGTCATCGGGAGATGGCGGGCGCGAATACTTTTTGCCCAAACCAAAACCCAAGAGGGGATTGGAGAGTTTGACATGAGAATGGCAAACTCGTGGTACCGAAGGTTGCAACCGCAAACAGAAGAGTCAGATGATATGGTTGAACCTGCGCACATAGCCGTCCGTGTTCCTCCTCCTCCGATCCTCTTCCTCTACTAACCGGATGCATCTACCAACTGTAGCTTGGACTCCTGGGCAGTTGTTGAGGCACACCCTTCAGCCTGCGGATTCGGAGGGCCTCAAGGCGAACCAACAGTTGCTGGAAAACCTGCAGGACCTGCCTTTGAGTCCTTGGACACAGGGAGGAGTCTGAACAGGACGCGTCGTGTGCATGTGTCAAGAGAGCCGCGTCCGAAGCACACTAGCACACCTACCTGCACACCTCACCCACTTGCCGGCACCCGTCTACCCAACTACCCACCTGTTCACCCATCCACCGACCTGCCCACCACCATCCACCCATCTGTCCACTCAACTACCAACCTGTACACCTGCCCACCCACCGGCAGCCCCACTTTTTCCCACAAAAATCGGGCTGAGTATCGGGGAGTTTCGGGGAGTTGCGGGGAGTTTCGGGGAGTTTCGGGGAACTTACCAGGAGCCCGGACCAGGTGGAAGAGGAAGAGCCTTGAAGAATGGTTAAAGATAAACAGTGGTGTCACCTGAGGGGGGTAATCTCAGAGCCGCCCACGTGATGAAACGGCAACGGCTGCCGGCTTTTCCCGTGACACCTTTTATATGTAGTTGGTTACTATGAATAAGAGAATGCCGAGCACTCATAGAGTCGGAACCGAATTGTCTGTGCATATTCAATTAGCCTTAAAGGCTTTTCGACCATTCTGTTGTGCATAACGTATTCTCGTTTATCGTAACTTCCAGCGCAGCGAAGCGAAGCTCAAAAAACAAAAAGAGAGAGGGAGGGAGAAGAGAGGACATCAACAGTACAAGTCGAAGATAGTCACACCTTATCAGTTCCGAAGTCTTTAAGCATGTGCTTTTATTGTCACACTACGAAAAGATCAGCAGTACCGCGCTGACCCCTTCCGAAAGAGAGACCAGGAGTGGCGACAGTGTATTCGAACCTTCGCATACCAAATCGCAGAAATACCGCCTCTCTTGTGTGAGCACCTTGGACTGCTTGTGTCGTACGCGGCAGCTTGAAGTATTCGATTCCGCTTTTGAGACAGCGCCTGCTTTGCAGGAAACACTCCTGGAGGCGGCTAGTGGCAAAAACAATGCATGGCACACAGGTAAAGCAGGGCGTAAACTTTGTTTCTCCTTCCCAAGCCTCCGTCAAAAGGCACCGGGACCCCGAGTCTTGTTTTTGAGAAACGATGCGACCACAATTGAACGTGGTGGTTTCTCGCTTTTGTAGTGGCCCAGGCATGGAGTCTGGACACAATTCTTTTGGGTTTCCTGAGAGCTGTCGACCCTCATAGTTCTGTGAACGTCATGTCTTTGGACGTGGGATGTCACGCACACGGTGGTGCTGAGCTATCAGAATCATTCGGGTTACACTGACTAAGCCCCGGAACACGACGTATTTCAGCCATTTCTGCTGTCTGCTGGCCGAAGGTAGGGAGCTTGATTGCGTTGGTTGGGAGGTGGGAACCCAGCCGCGCCTCGTAGAAATTGATGTGCGCGTAGTTCTCGACTGCAAGGCACGGGGAGCAAGCGGCACCAGAGATGTCAGCAACGCGCGTACGGTTGTATTTTGTGGTGTGATTGAAGAGGGTGGTGCCCAGATGGTATGCAAGTGTGATTGCGCAAGCGGTGGTGAGAATGATGTCGTAGTACGATTGCCGTGGATCGGCTCTGTATAAGCAACCGACACCGAGGCACAGCATGATATTTGCCTGTCCGGCCTGAAGAATCCTGTCGCATGCGTTGACAACAAAAGGGGCGACCATGAACACAACTACGGTGAACGTGCCTTGTATCACAACCGCCGCCATCAGCTGCGCCTCGCCGTTCTTCTCCAGCCCGAGCGTTGGCACACACATCATCGCCTTGAAGAACATGAGGTACACGTGGAAGTACGCCCAGCGGTACTCGAAACCGGTGTAAATGTCTTTGTACGACGTGCGGTCTTCTCGGGTAAAAGCGATCCAATCATTTGCTCTCCGGTGAGTGTCAGGGTGCAGTGCTTCGAATTCGAGCTTTTTCATGTAGATGACGTAGCTTAAGAAGATCGGG
This sequence comes from Diplonema papillatum, assembly GCA_030068145.1. Classification (NCBI taxonomy): domain Eukaryota; phylum Euglenozoa; class Diplonemea; order Diplonemida; family Diplonemidae; genus Diplonema; species Diplonema papillatum. Next base: position 64,453 of record JAPJBO010000786.1, read on the forward strand.
AGACTTACGCTAACGGCCACGCACGCAACCACGGCAACAGCAAAGGCAATCTTGTACCTATAATCAGCCTCAGCAAGAGAGGCGCAGTCCCAGATACAGTGCACGTTGCGGTGACAGCGGAGAATCATCACCGCACCCCGTGTTACAGGCAGATACAGGGTAGAAACCGTAAACAGCGCAACGAAGGCAATGCGGTCCTGCCATGTCTTCCTCAAGCCGGCAGCTACCAATTCCTGCTCTACTTCGGACCCTCTTTTCCTGCTCTCGCCGGGCACCACAACACGCGATTCAACACTGTGACGTCTCATAATCTCTCTCCATTTCTGTCGCTTCCACAGCTTCCCCTTCGCTGTCTCCTTGCTCTCGGTAACGACAAAAGCAACGAGCCAGATAAAGGCCATGCAACACGTGATGCTGCCTATGTAAAAGGCCCATTCGAACGTCGAGAGTCCGTTTGCGCCGTCCTGCGCGCCGTCGGAGACAAGCATGAAGTCGACGGACACAGGAAGCGTCGCGTGCCCAAGAACCGCGCTGAAGATGGGCGGCCAATCCCACGACGTAAGGAGCAACGCAAGCATCTGCCACATATCGCGGATCATGACCAGCTTCGTGCGGAGGATGCTTGCCATTGACAGGTCGTGCAGTCGGTTGTAACCCGCCGTCGCCTCGCCACCCGAATCCGAGTAGTGGCAGAACCCAACGTCGCTGCAACTATCCTGCTTGTTTGAGTCGGTCCTGTCATTTTGCAAGGCGAAATCCATAGCACCGTCTACGTGGATTCCCTTGTCACGCGTTTCCACGGGCGATACGGGTGAGAACGACGCTCTCTTCGGTTCTGTCTCCGGCAAGGGAGCCACACTGCGGCCCCTTTCGAGGGCGCCGAATATGGCGAGCTTCCTTCGAAGAAAACACCGACGCGTTGCAGGCAACAGCAGGATACATAGCAGGGGAACGGTAGCGGCGATGGCCACGGCAAGCAGCTTCTCGGCAGACAAGCTCAACTCCGACTTGAACAGCTCACTCGAGCCAATCTCGACGACTGTAAAATGCTCAAGCTTTGTATTGTACATGCGGAACTCGTCGATGGAGCCCGTCATGTTGTATCCTATCACTATCATGCCACCTGCTTCTGCTTTCGGCGTGCCCATATTGCGATCATAAGGTTCAAGCGGAGGCACCCCGCGTCGCACTGGCGTGGAAGGGAACGGCAAACATTGCACGTACTCCGCGTTGCTAGAGGATGTCTTTCCATCGATGAAGATCTGGCCTTCCCATCTGCCTCCGGATCTACCGACGGTGATGGCAACGAAATGCCAGCTCGTGTCGAATAAAGCGGAACCCACACGGAACTTCCTGACGAACTTCCACGAGTCGACGTCGTCAGGCGGGCCGTCTGGCTTTGATGAAGAATAGACGACCGAGCGTTCGCTCCCATCGAGGTACACCGCAAAGTAAACGAGCGGGTCCGCAGTCACGAAGCTGCCCTTTACTTCTGCGGCTGCGTAAGCGAGGCGGGCGTTGAGCCCATTCTTGTGCATGACGTTGTCGACCTTTGCGACCAAGAACCCAGAAGTGGAAGGAGTCAGCTTCACCCAGGCAGAAACAGTCAGCGAATCACTGACATCAAGGTCTGTGCCCGCAATATCGGGTAGTATCACGCGGTCATTGTAAATTCCGACGGAGCCAACCAACTTGTTCATGTGCATTGCCTCGTCTTCTCGGCCGCTGACGTCGCCGAGCAGGCGAGCCTCTCTGTACACATTGCCACGCATTCTCGAGTCCGGTAGACACGGCAGGTTTGCGTGACCTTCGCACGACAAAACAGACATATCCGGTTGGCCCCGCGAGCCGACGCCAACATTGGCCAGCTTCCCGCCGTCAAAAGTGTACCGGAGTGCCAAGTTCTTGCCGAGTTCGCTGCGGCGGATAGTGGCATCGACGCTGGCCGGGACGGACACGCTGCAATTGCGACCGTACCACCCTTCGCGGCAGATGCACCCCTTTTCAACGCAGGCCACAGCGCGGGAGGCGCCTCCACACTCGTCCAGTGACGCGCACGTTGTCTTGTTGGAGCAGGTGGCGTTGGCCATCCTGAAGCCGTACGCGCAGTGGTCGCAGCTCTCGTGCGGGGCTCTCGCCGCGTACTCGTCGTCGCACGAGCACATCCGAGTGAAGTCGGGGAATGCGTCGAAGTCCTGCGGGAGCGGCCGGCTAACGCACTGGCCCCTGCCGCTGCAGACCGTATCCCTCGTCGGTACTCCCGATGGACCTAACTCGCCTGGGCATACAGTGGACACGGACTTGTATCGGAAAGCGACTCGTCCAGCAAGCAATGTGGATACCTCGAGATAAGCTTTTGTGGCTTCAACGACAAGCAACACAGGTTTACCTTCGAAGCCAAAGTCCGGTGGACAGATTTTCGCTATGAGGTTGCCATCCCAGGTACCAGAGAAGACCAAGATGTTGTTCGTGGCACACGTACCGGTGATGTTGGTGGTCGCCTGTAGCTCGATGACAATGTGAAACGTTCCGAACCTATCCGCATTCGGTTCGGGATTCACGAGAAAGCCGCAAGTCGACGGAGCGGCGACTATTGCATCAACATCACCGCGCGGGGACTTCACTACTACACTGGCACCCCTTCGCCCTGAGCAGACAACCCGCTCAGAACAACTCGGACCGACCCATCCCGAAGAACACTCGCACGTCCCCTTTACCGCCCCCTGCGGCACAACGCACACACCTCCAACGGTTCCATCAGCGCTGGCACAGTTGTTCGGACAAGCTGACTCCAAGGCTACATCCAAGGTAAACCCGGTGCCTCCCAGGTCCTGCCCATCCGAGCACACCACCACAAGTACCTGTGCAGCTACGCCGCTTTGATTCAAGCTGACAACAACAGATTCTGCAGGAGTCCTCGTTCCAGAAAACTCAGCAATCATCTCGAATCCGCTGACGGCTTCTACGCAGCTGTCGGTCAAGCTCTGCTGCTGCCTCCGAACTGCTGCGGCGGTGGAGGAAAATATGCGAACCAGGTCCGACGCATCGACGGCGAACTGACTGAAGGTCAAAGACAACACAGGAGACTGTCCAAGCGTGTGATCATCGAGCGACGGAAGGATAGGAATTGTACAAACTTGGTTGGCAAGGTACCGATGCTCTGCAACTGTGCCGAATCGAATTGTCGCCTTCTTGCGAGGTACGTTGATGATGGGACCCCAGTGGTGACCTTCAACTCCTTCAGTTTGGAGGCGAATGCCTCGCACTGTATCAACCGAGCAAGAAGCCGTATTCTGCGTTTTGACATCGACTCCTGTTTTGTTTTGAAACGCCTGCGTCGCGGCATCCAGCAGCTCCTCGTTGAGGTAGCCTGGTAACTGTAGCACAGCCAACGGACTGTCGTGCAAAGCGATGTACTCAGTAAGGTGCTCGTCGTACGTACCGTCCACTGTCAACGCAACAGAAGCGTAGCACAGGATCCAGTTTCCAGTCCCCAACGCAAACGAAGCTACTGCTCGTGTTGATGTCGACACGCGGAAGAGCTCGTATGTTTGGACGTCCAAAGAGCAACTGGTTCCCTGGTACGTGAACGAGTACCTGTCTAGCGACTTCATGTTGTGGCCAGACACAACAAACATGAACGATTCTCCCGTGCGCGGTTTTTGTAGAGTCGAGAGAGAGAGAGCCGTTGCTTTCGTGTACTGCACTTGAAAGGCAGGCAGTGCAAGTCGGTCGGAAACTTGCAGCGGCTGGTCAGTTAAGGTGGAGTAATAGCACGCGATGAACCACCCCGCTTGTGCCTGGGTGATTGAATTTGTCACGTAGCCACGCCCGGAACTCCCAATAATAGTTGTTGTGTACGACGAGAGCGCAGACGGACAACTGTGTGCCGAACCAATCACAGCAACACGGTCGGTTTTATTGAGAGAAATGCCGTGAATCGTCAACGAAAACGCCACGCCCGGACTGGGTCTTGGGGTAGAGAGCACCATGGAAAATACCATCGGTTGCTTGACGCTGCGCTTCAGACAGGTGCCAACGGCCAGCTGCCACTGACATGCCGCGCGAAGTAAGCACCCACGCTCGTCGTTGGTCGTACACGGCACGCAATTCTTTTCGGCCTCCGACCAGCCACACTGATCGGAGTGATCAACGCAGGTCTGTGGCTCGTTCGCATAAAAGCATTCATGGCTTTCGATTTCACGGCACCGTCGGTTGACGGTGTCAACAACACATGCTGGCGTACGGTCAGGGGTGGTACATGATGCACGGGTAGAACGCGAAGCACACGAGCCCGAATTCCCGCGCGCGCATCTTGGCAGTTGTTTCGGGAAGTAAACACAGCCTTGCTGCACACATGCATCAGATGTCACTGCGAGCGAACAGGCATCAAAACACGTTCCGTCGAGGAACACGCAGTCCGAGTCTGAACCTTCACAGTGCGACGCCACAAAGTATGTGTCGCAAGCAGTCGGAAGCGTACCGATGCAGACGCCACCCGAAGTCTGCGCCTTCCAATCGCACCCGTATGCTAAGCAAGTCGGTTCGACTGAAAACGTTGAACAAATGGCCTGCGAATCGCCGAGAGGTGCTGCTGCGCCGTCACGGTCGATGCACTGGGTATCGTTCTCGAGTTCACAGTGAAAAAACGACAAGCAGTCATCGGGGCTTCGCGCGGCACAGCTGCTCGCGCGCGGACTGCAGCCTACGATCGGCGACCAGACGCAGAAAGCGAATGCTTCACACGTTTGGTCGCCTGGGGGACAAGAGGCCTCGCACGACCTTTTCGTCGCGCGACTCGCGCAGGCAGCCGCGCATCCGCGCGTTGTCCAAAAGCATTCATCCCTCTCTCGGCAGGTGTCTTGCACCCAGAAACACTCGCCAGACCTTCGACACGCTTCGTTGTTCGTGTAGTACGAACAGTCATGCGCGCAAGTGCCTCCATCGAGAACTCGGCAGCCTAAGGTGTTGGTGCATACTGGCAAAATAAGCAGACGACAGTCTGGTTGGTTTATCGGTGACGCGCTTGGTTGAAGAGTTTCCGGCGCACGACTCCTGGGCGGTATCGATACCTTGGGTTCCAGTGTCTCGGAAGGCAGTGTGTCAACTGGGAGGAGAGTTGTGGCCAGTGGCTGGGGTACACCTGAGGGCGGCGGTGATTCAGCGGGCAGAGAGCTAGGCGACACCGTAGTCGGCGAGTTTGTGAGCAGGCCGATTGGAGAAGCTGGTGGCGGTCCTCCAGTACTCGCCGGCGAAGTTGACGTGACTGAAGTACTTGGCGGGAAGGTCTCCAGGACACGAGTTTCTGGTGGGAAGGTAGGGAGGACAACAATTTGGGGTGATGAGGATTCCGGAACTAGAGGTTGTGGCGGGACTTCCGGTACCCGCGTTTCTGTTGGGACTGTGTATTGCGGAACCAAGGATACTGGCGCCTGCGGGACACGCGTGGGCGAGTTAGTTGGCGGGACGAGAGTTTCTGGCAATGAAGTTGCGGGCCCACTAGGTTCCGTTGGTGGAATAGCTGTGGAAGGCGACGATGTCCTTGAGACGGGATCCTCGGAGCACGTTGTGCCGTGACCCGATTCGCATTGAAAAAACGAGCATTCTACCGATGATGAAACCAACAACTCCGAGCAGTGTTTCGGTTGGCACGCGACGTCGACGAGAGCACCTTTGCAATACCCATACACTTCATCACAAGTCTTTCCGACGGGCCTCAACGATGGGCAACTGGGAACACAGCGACCGCCCGTCCATGAGCATGAAGCATCGGTTGTGCAAGTCCAGCTGTCCGGCACAGTATAACAGGTATTGTCAACACACGAGCCGCCTTGGATCATACACAATCCACGGCCTTGTTCAAAACAGCTTCTGTCCCCCTGCAGGCGAGAACATGGGGTAGCGCACGGGTAGTGACCCGTGCTGCTATCACACCAAGAAGGGCAGGTTTCAGATGTGCCGTACGAGCTGCATGGCTTCGCCTCGCAAGCACTAGATCCAGCGTTCCACGAGCAGTCATCAAAAGCAATGCAAGCTTCTTTTCGAGTTCGTATGGAGCACAGCGTCCTGCAGACGCGGCTTCCCGAGTCCCACTCACAACTGCCAGCAGAAAACACTACGCAGGCGCCAAACCGTAGAGCTGAGCACAGAATTGCACAGCCGGCCCCACTTTCGCCAGCGGGATACCGGACACACTTGTCGTTGCTGGCGCACGACGACGTGTCCCCACAATCGGGAGCCGCCGCGCACATCGGGCGGCTGGCGTCCCAAAAACAGCTGCTGCCCAAGCAACTAGACTCGGTAAATAGCCCTGCGCACGAGAAGCACGTCGTGCCACCTGCAATACCGTAGCAATGCTGCACCGGGCAGTCTACCATAGCGTCAGCCACTGTCAACGACGCGCAGCGATCGACGCACTCGTTTCCATCGGCGGTGCACGAGAAGCCAAGCATATCCGGCACAGCCAAATCGCATTCTGGACTCGCCGCGGTAGTACACACAGGAACGCACGCTTGACCATCGAATGTGCACGTACTCGGACAGTCATCCTCCGTGTACTCCCAGCACGGCCGCCTGGTGCACGTGTCATTAGTGATCACACAGCCTAATACTTCACATACGCTTTTGCTCAAACTGTTACACTGCACTGGCTTGCACGACCCGTCACAATGACTGAGTTCAGCGCACGGCAGCAGCGAAGTGTTGCACGATGGAGAACAATTTCCGTCACTTGACCATACGCAAGAAGGATTAGCATTGCATGTTCCAGACGCAGTCAGACTTTGACAGATATGCTCAAAACAAGAACCATCACTTTCATTCCAATGGCAAGCAGGCAGCGCCTTTGAAAGACACGAGACAAATTCTGTAATTGCCGAGCATCGAACTGTACACAGGCCACCTTGCCATATGCAGCGTTCTCGCGTCTTACACATGCTTTCATCTTGCACGTTGCAGTCCGGTATGCAAAGAGAAGATTCGTCGTCGTAGATGCAACCGATGCTGCCTACGCATTCTGATCGGTGGACCAGAGCGCAACTTCTTTGGACACAGGTCTCTTGACTCGGGCTGAACGCGCAGTTTGCGCTCTCGCAGTCAGTATTGAATGCATCGCATCGAGACGCATGGCACGCACCTTGGCACGGCAGTCGGCAACCCTTCACTGAATCCCATCCGCAGTGACCCAAGCGGGTGCACAGGTCGCGATTTCCAGCACGAGAACACTGCGGAGCACAGCTGTTAGTTGCCTCAGACCACTGGCATCCGGAAATGCTGCCGCAGTCTGTGCTGTTGTGGTGCAAACAAAACGAATGCGGCGGGATGGTGTAGCAAGATGATTGCTCCTCGATCCACGTGCAGCTCTCTCCTGCAGCAGCGCACTGAGTTTCAAGCAGAACTTCACATGGGAAGCAACCCGAAAACAAACTAACACAACCGTGCATCGCGCACAGGTGCGAGTTCACTTCTTCGCAGAAACCTCTGCAGCTGCCATCAATAATAGAGCATATTCCGAAAGAATCAGCAAAACACCGCGCTGAGGTGAGGCTTCGGCAGGTGGGAAAACATGTTTCATCTTTCAGTGAACAATCAGCGGAGCACTCTGCCACCGACATTGTGTGACACAAGTGCACTGTGCAGCTCGTGTTGCCAACTGCTGCAGCAGGTAGCAACGACACAACGCAGGAATGAGCCTTGCACTGGTTCACGGGAATATTTGCGCACGATTGGGGCGCGCAGACACCATCGACAGTGCACCCGGCTGAGAGACCACAATTCGATGCAGTCAGATGTTCGCATGCCGGCTGACAGCGCGCATCTGCGGTCAAAGCACAATCGCCCGTACACGAAGACTGTTTGAAACAAGTTTGCAGAATGCACGAGTCACCACTCCACATGCAGGCTCCGTTGCTTCTAGCATAGCAGAGTTCGGGCAAGGTCAGCAGAGAACAATGAGGCGTGCATGTGTTGAGCTCGGGTACTGGCGTGCAGCTACGCGGATCACAGTCATCGAGTGAGCCACAGGATCCAAGGCACGTGTTAAAGGCAATTTCCCATGCGCATTCAGAGGTTTTTAGAGACGTACACGCGCCTGCATTTGTGTATGCATGACAGGGATTGTCAAAGCAAGCGCCTTCATCAAACGTGCAACCAACAGCCTCGCAATTGCCCGCCGCAATACTGGAGCAGGATCTCGGTGTGCAAGGCACAGCAACATCAGCTTCCCATTGGCAGGAGTCAGGTGAGCAGTTGGCTTCTTCTGTAGCTGTTTCGCACGGCGTGCAGCGACCTATGGCTGCGTTGTAATGGCATGCTGAAGGACATCCAGCTGCGGAATAAGCGAAGCAATCAATCTTCGAACACGACGAGGTATCGAACGACCAATCACACATGAATACCGCAAGACAGCCAGTCGGAGAGGTAACCAGCGAGCAAAGAAGCGGCAACACAGGTGGGAGGATGCCGACGACATCCTGAGCCACAAATAAGGTAAGAAACACGAGTATTTTGGACATGTACCTGTGCTCTCACTAAGATGCAGTGCTAGACTCAGCGCTACAGAGTCGCGGCCTGATGTTGACGCTCCACGGGAGAGGCAGAGCGCCAAAGGAATGGTGCACTGCAAAACTTTCCTTTTGCAACAGGGAGTGGAGGAGACTCTGTTTTGAAGCGCAGTAGAGGTTGTGTGGGTAGAATTTGCAGCAACGCAGCTGACATTCCAAAGGAGCGGTCTACCGCATGTGATACACTGCGAGACGCTGTGGTTCAGGTAACCCGTTCCCGTCCCGGTTCCAAGCTGACACTTCATTGCCGGTATAACATGCGGAAGAAATCGGGTCAGATTAAGCACATATCCGTGAGAACCGGTGTTTTCAATACTGGTCACTTCGACTTGGTTTCCTGAACGAAACAGCAATTCGCTTGCAGGAGTTGAGCAAGCACACCTTTGAATATTGACTAAAAGGTGGAAACGATTTAAACGCTCTGCATTACATCACGCCACCGTATGAACGAACGTTCCGAAGGATCGAATAAAAAAAGAAAGAAACAAAAAGCAAGAGAGAAGTACGAAGTGGAGAAACGAAGCCTGACGCAACACGGTATTAATGCTGGCCGATACCCCCAGACAACCCTGAAAACGAAGATGCTGCGTTCAGAAGCTTTGCCCGTTCCATTTTGTATGCCCCGACAGGAAACACCGAGGCACAGAGTCGCAAGCGCTCACATGGTATTTGTCTGCGCCTTGTGACCTGTAACTTCCTCTTTATCCGTCGACGGTCCAGAAAGCCAGCATTAATCTAGACGCAATATGTCAAGAAATATAGTGAAAGCAGCTTGGAAGAAAACGAAGCGCCAAAACAGATTTGAAGGGAAGCGAAAAAAAAAAAAAAACGAGAAGATGAAATGAAATACCCAGCGTTCCGCAAAAGGGAGGTTGCCTTGTTCTCGGTGTTGGAGTTGTACTAAAACTCCCTTGGAGGAACGCAGAGTCGTGGTTGTTGACGTGCAATGGCAAAGCCAACAGCGAAAACATGTTTCATCTTTCAGTGAACAATCAGCGGAGCACTCTGCCACCGACATTGTGTGACACAAGTGCACTGTGCAGCTCGTGTTGCCAACTGCTGCAGCAGGTAGCAACGACACAACGCAGGAATGAGCCTTGCACTGGTTCACGGGAATATTCGCGCACGATTGGGGCGCGCAGACACCATCGACAGTGCACCCGGCTGAGAGACCACAATTCGATGCAGTCAGATGTTCGCATGCCGGCTGACAGCGCGCATCTGCGGTCAAAGCACAATCGCCCGTACACGAAGACTGTTTGAAACAAGTTTGCAGAATGCACGAGTCACCACTCCACATGCAGGCTTTGCTACAGCAATCAGCATACAACGTGTTTTTTCTCCTCTTCTTGGCTGAGAGAAAACTAGGTACAGTACCCGTATTCTTGTGACAAGATCGAGAACTTGAAGAAAAAGAGTGCCGCAAGCCCGTTGACTGCACCAGTGTTTCCTGCAAGGTTACATCGCGACCTCTTGCAAGGAGCCAGAGCTAGCTGTACAGAAAAGCAGGTGGCGACTCAAAACACGACCATACTCTTGTGTCACTTTTTGATTGATTGCATCAGTTCCCCTCTCTTTGTTGCTGGCCCGTGTGAAGCCCGCAGCAAGTCCGATGCCTTTATGGCATGGAGGTTCGCAAGGCCCACGGTTCAAAGCGGGTAACGACTCCGGTGCTTTCCCCGGGATCATACAACTTGCGCAAACACGCTTCTCACGTGACTGCCAGATCGGGATGCTAGCGACAGCTCGTCACTGCAATGCGACGAGAGCCAGTACCCGTCTTAGAAGACCAGCGGTTCAGGCGGGGGAAGCTTAAGAGCGTGACAGTACGCCCGGTAGGCGAAGTCCCAGTCAAACACAGAAATGAATCGCTCCGCGTATTCCTGCGTATTGTTTCCCATGATACGGTCCTTTGTTTTCAAACCTTGAGCCCCCCCCCAGAAGGAGGACATTCTGATTCGCTAGCCTGTGCATCCAGCTGCCGTTTTAGCATCGCAGACACGGAAAGCGATAACGTAGTAAGAGAAGTTGCAATCGCTCACTTTTGCTACTCCCGTGATACAGGCGCAGAAACTGGGCCGTAATTGCCAACAGAGCAAGCCAAGAGGGTAAAACCATACCTGAACGTTATCATAGTCGATGGACCAAATTTCCTTCTTCACGACCAAAGCAGCAATAGGAGTGGACGAGTGGTAAGTGGGGTGGTCGGAGCCTGTGGTAGCGGTCACGACAAGCTTGTCATCTTTGCCGTGCTGGATGGCAAGCCACACGAAACCGTCGACTTCCGTCAAACAAAGCGCGGCCTCCAGCATTTTTTCGACCACCTTTTCCTTGCCGCCCAGGTCGACAGCCAGGATGTCAGCGAACTCGCTGCGCAGGGCGCCTCCTCTGGGGTACATGCTTTTCGCGAAAAGTGTGAGGGCCTGGTGCTCAACAGCCAGCCTTCGAAGATCGCCGGTTGTGTTTCTCAGAAGGTCGGTTACCGTGCCTTTACCCCCATCAGTCAATTGGTTGAGCTCTCTCACGATGGGCTCGTGAATCCTGTACTTGAACTGGCGAAATGCGTTGGCTGAAAGAAAAGGCATCACGCCATTGTGCGTTTGGTAGTCGTCGGTCGGAAGACCGAACGCACCGCCGAATCTCTCCTGCATGGGTTTTGTCTGGTTTCGGGTTTGCGCTGACTGGCAAAACAACATGCATCACTGACTCCTTTCTAAAACCTACCCTACGTCCCTGGAGTTTGTGCGAGTTTGGTCGATTCTTGTTGTGTTCTTCTTCGAGCAAGTATGCCAGTTTTTCCCTTCTGCGACATTCTCAATGTCCGGCCGACAACAACAGCACGTGCCTTTGAACTAAGCCCGAAAAGCGCAAACATGCACTTTAGACTGTTTCCTGCGTTGAGGAAATCCCCCCCGACCTGCGCCAACTAGGATCTTCGACTGGAACCACGAGGGTGAAAGATCCGCAGGGCTGCAGTCGGTGAACACCTCGTCTTTCCACCTGAAGAACCTGGCTTGCGTCTCTTCCACCCGCCGTGTCCCCTAGAGCCAGCTCCGCGTGATACATACAATGTTTTGTGTGTACGCATACCGTACACGTACGGCGTGCGTGACCCGTGCCGGACCCCCTCTGAAACCGACCACATGCACGGGGGTGGGAACGATGCACGGAAAATCAAAAATCAACATACCAGCTCCTTCGCCTTTTCCTGCGACCACACAACGTGGCTGTGGAGATGCTGATCGCACATGTTTTTCCAGTACTGCCCCGGGCTCTGTAAGAGAAGGTTGTGAGTTAAGGTTCGAACTTTGGGCCTGGTGGAAAAAGGCAATTGCGAAGGCATCTCGCCATGCCCATTGGCAACTAAAAGGATCATTGCATCTTCTTCTCTCAAGTGCTGACTCTCGACTTCGATCGGTTGAAACGCGACGCACACGGACCAACCGTATCCCGTTCAAACCTGGATCAGGATCAGCATCGACAAATCCAGATCCTATCCTGTGCCCTCAGATGGTGGGAGAAGTGATTGGAAGACAACCAAAGGTAAGTCCCGACACGCTTCCTGTCATACAGCAGACCAAAGTGAAAAGGAACAGCACACCTTCTCGTCCCGGTTCGGATACATGCCGGCGTAGTAATCGACGTACTTGCTACCAAAGTTGCCCCACAAGTTCTTTCCGGATACTTTCTGGGGGACGCCCTGCGACCAGATGTGGAGGTAATCGTTTCTGAGGTCGGGGCACTGACTGTACAAAGCCTGTTCCCACAATACGCGCCTCTCCGGGTCGACTTTGCATTCATTCGAGGCGTCTTTGACCTGCGTTTGGTGTGCATTATTAGAACCGCGCCCCGTGCGTTATACACGGACTGAAGAGTGGGGGATGGTGCAGAGGCTCACATTCTCGTCCCTTGCCCCGAGTTCAGGGGTTGCTTACTGGGGGGGGGGGTCGAATACAAGAGAGACCTCTTGTATTCGGCGCGCCAATCCTGCAATTTTCCCGAAAAAGAAATGGAAAAAGTACCGCAAACCCGGTACCCGCGGGAGCCCTCTTCTTCTTGGAAGACGCACGTAATTTGTGGTCCCCGGGTCTATTTTTCACGGTTCTCTTCATCGGAGCTGAACGCGAACACAAATTCGCCGAAAAAGGTCTGCTACATGGCCAGCAAAGAAATGTCACCACCAGTGGGTCGATTCCCGTCCTTCCCAATGAAAACCTGTGGTTTCCATGTCCTGTGCCCCGCATCTGATAAAGACCCACGAACCACGCACATAATTTTTGGTCCCCCGGGTCTACTTTTCACAGTTCTCTTCATCGGAGCTCATCGCGATCAGAAAACCGTCAAAAAAGGTCTGCTATGCGGACCAAGAAAAAATCAACTTTTTTCCAGATTTCCAAAATGCCTCTTGTATTCAAGGTACCTCTTGTATTCAAGGTATCTCCTGTCTTCGACCCCCCCCAGTAACCCGTTGGCATTTTTAGAGTTAAAGTTCGCTTGAAATTCCGGGGGTTTAGGTCTCCGTGTGACCGTTCATGAATGGGTTCTCTTAGAGCAAGAAAGGGCTATATGGTTACGGGTTGTATATTCGGTGCACGCTTTCGGTATGGGTTGCCATTTTTGTCTGATGAATCCTGTTTCCGACTTCGAGGCATCAAATCTTCGGTCAGAATTCTGCGAATGTGGCCTTCTGATGAAGTCTTATTCACAATCTTAAGCAGCACCTTAACGTTTGGCAACTCTGGCCTGAAGACCAAGGGAACAAGGAGATTTGCATACCGGGCGGACCCACGCGTGGTGATCCACACCAAACAGTTGCTCGACTCGTTCGTCCTGCTCGTCTGTCGTCCCCAACAAGTTTTCATGGTCCACATTCGATCGCATAGACCAGTTGACCCGTTGCGTCTGGTCGAACGATACTGATGCGTCTCCATAGGCAAAATGAAGACTCGCTCTCCGGCACTGCTGTGCAAAGCAGCTAGCCGCGGCTCGCGTGGTATACATGGCTTCCCCCCCCCTTCCTTCCCGAAGACTTCTTGTGAGGATTGAGACTGAGGGCGCAAACCTCCAACGGTCCATCATTTGCATGCCGTGAGCGTTAATAGTGGTCGCTAGACAGTTCAGATCTGATGCAGGAGGCAACAACGTACTTGGCTATACGGCATGGGTAGACCGGCTCTGACGAGCGCAAACTGCGTCGTATGACGAACCAGACTCACATCGCTGTCTTTTAAGAAAGCCGCGGAAGTCGGCTGAACCGGGAGCTACCGGAGAAGGTGTGTATGTGCGTGGGTGTTACACCTGGTTCGATGGCGGGGTAATAAAACCTCGGGGATAAAAGACTGCGTGTTTTTTCCCGTTCAAGCAAACAGCACCTCACTGTGTCCGTGACCATATGAACGATGCAGCTAGGACAGGGTGTTTCCAAGGGGTGGGCCCGTGTACGACTCATACAGGATAAGCTTAGCAGAAACTGTTGCCGCACACACAAATACGACGCCTACCCACTTTGCTTATACCGACCGCAAGCTGGTGGCTGTGGAGCTGCGTACAGGGCAGCTGGGACAACCCATTTGGTCCTGTTGTTACTGCAGTATTGCTGCCACAGAACGGCGACAGAGAAGGCACCAGAACACGTAAACGGGGCTAGGGTCCGGAGCCGCGCCGCACGGAAAGCGAAGGATCTTTCTCCACGTTTTAGTTTGAACTTCTTGTCTTTCGTGCGTGCAGTAGAAGGCATATGCCACAAAGCTATTCGCAGTCCTGATCGACGCGACAATGCTGACCGAGTTGCTAGTGATTATGGTCGGTCGCCTGCACACATTGATTTCTGTTTTTTTTTTTTCGACACGCCATCCGGGAGGAACTAACCAAGCAACTCGGAAACGGAACACGTCAGTGCCGGGCGGGTCACGTTTTTTGCCCGGGCTGCCGCGCGAAACGGAAGAAGGAGCAACGGGAACGTGTCAGTAGACTTTGGCGGACAATGTCCGGCATGGGGAGGGGGGAGTCTCGGGCCTTATTTTTCATGGTTTGCCGTGCCGCCATATGTCTGCCACCGGGATAAAAAGGTGGGGGAGATGGGGGGCTTTTTGGCGGACAGTGTCCGCCAAAAAAGTCTAACTGACACGTTCCCAACGGAATAGTGACATCGCAGTTGTTAAAAAGAGGCTCGAACTGGAGGTTTTCGTTTCAAAATTATGATTCGAGGGGCGGATGGGCGAGCTTCGGGCGTGTCTCGAGAACCGCTGCCGGCCTGCTGTCTGAAGCGTCAGACCACGCAAGCAAACGACGCCGGACCCGTCGACCTCTGCTACCCATCCTTATCCGTTCTTTGACAAGCCCGCGAGCACCGACCGCAGATCATACAGGGCTGTAAGGGGGGCGTCGTACATGTCATCCTACGACACACACGCCTTCTCCCACACACGATGCCGTTCGGTGGTGGTGAAACCCTCGAATCGCCAGACGCAAACCAGAGACGTCGGCTGGTCGAGAAAAAGAACTAAAACCCACGCCGCCGAACACAGAAAACCCTGCCGGGGTGACCGGCGTGAGGGCTTCGCCCGCTAGGAACTTTCTCCCCCACGGGCCCGTTCGCTCGCGGTTGAGCAGTGTGCATCCTAGAAAGAGCTTGAGACTCGTGGTATTGATCGAAGAGGGAACGTCGTGTTGAAAGGCGGTGTCCTAACTCTTGGGGCTAGGGCGAGCAGGATCGCCAGGAGGTGGGAAGAAGACCTGCGGAGGCGAAAGAAAGTTCATTCCTTCAAACATTTATTTCAAGCGGTGCACACGACTCGAACCCCTGTGTGTGGGCTGGTGCATTCTTTGCCGACTAGCTATTCACATCGCCTTCAATGAGTCCAGTGTTCGACTTGTCTTGTATGCCAGAAAGGGTGCCGTATCGAATGCGTTCCATCGGACTGACCAGATGTTTCATTCTACCGTCAACGCAGTCTGCGTGGTAGAAAAAGTGCATGTACTAAGCAGCCTAAGAGGCTGACTTGCCTTCAGAGTTCTTACTGTAGAACAAGAGGTATGGTTCACCTTTGGCCGCCCGAACATCCGCGACGCTGCTGAGGATAGCATCGTCTGCCGCTAGCCTGTGTGTGAGTTGTGGTTTGAGAAACGTGCAACTGCTCTTCTACGGAATGTGGCGGGATCCCCAGCGGTAGGTGGCTCGCATCTACATGCCACGGCTACATCCTGAGCTTCGTAGGACAACCCGTCACCAAACACGACACATGTGTACATACCATTTTCCGTTCTTGCGTACGACTGCCGTGTAATGGCCACTTGTCATGTCAGGTCCATGGTGACAGACAGCGCTCATGAGGGAGTACGTACACTTCTTACGAAGCGTCGTAACCGACGGGTGCACGGTGAGCGTCGTGTTGATGGTAATGTTCTTCGAAAAGCTCGCTTTCTGGCTCCCGTCGCACCACAGCTTCAAGCAGACAACGAGGAGCGGCGGCAGTGACGAGAACGACACTTGTTTCGTCGCGCCTTCGCCGGACAACAAGTCGACTGCCTGCGGTGCTGTCCAGTCGACGATGAACCTTTCGATAGATGTCGGTCGGCTCGTATCGATGATGTCAACCGGCAAGATGTTGAACGGCTGCAGAGTCACCGACGGCTTCGCGCCCCTGCTGGTCAGCCGTGACGACAGCGTGCCTTCAAACAGTTCGGCGATCGGCCCGTTGTTGACGGACCCAGTGATATGCTCGACGCCGCCTCTCCCGGCAGTCTCCCACCCGTTCTGCTTTCCTCGCGTCACCATCGCTTTCCGCCGCTGGCCCGCCAGCTCGGGCATTAAACGCTCAAACTCTTCACTCATCTCGTCAAAAATGGCCAAGAGATACTCGCCGGCATCAGCTTGTCTACCTGCCGCTGCCGCAGTAAACCGTGGCGACATCTGTGAGTGTGCGCCAGCCATGAGTCGTCAAGGTGGTCAATTCGGCAAAAAGGTGGTACAGGTACAGGCCCTCGAAGCTATGCAGCTGCACACGCGGTATCAAGAGAGAGAGAGAGACGAGTTAGAGTGCAGGGACCATCTGGAGAGTTTCCGGCCTCACTTCCTCCCGTACTTCTACGATATCGATAGGTAGCGACGTGCTATGTGGCGTGGGTCACCAAGATTTATCCGAACACAGAAGCAGCAATTTTCGAGTTGCTCTTTTCGTTTTCGCTGGCGACAACTTGTGCCTTTTGCGTAGTGTCGGTGCTTCGGCATTCTCTTCTTTCCCAGAAAACAGAAAACACACACCGCCTGCAGAAGCGGCAGCGCGCTGATGGGCGATGCGGTCGCGGTCGTCGGCTTGAAGCTGAAGAAAACCTCCCGAAGAGCCTTCAAGACGGGCATTGTCGGCAGCTGCTGGGGCAGGGCCTTCACCATCTGCAAGAACGGCGGGCACGCCGCCAGCGCTTGTATGAGCGAGCTCTGGTAGCAGCTGTTGCGCGTGTTGTAAATGCCGCGCATTTGGTACCCGCACGGCCTCATGTCCAGCGCGAACTTGTAGACGCCGGTTTTGACTTCAGCACCGTTTTGCTGACTTGCACCCGGGGTGGGTCTGGTCTTGCCATTCGCGTTCTCTGAAGAAGATGCAGCCGGGCTAGACTTCGGCTTGGGCTTCGTGGCTTTTGGCTCGGGGTTGGCACCAGTAGTGGTGCCTTGCGCTGATCGGGCGTCGTGTCCATTGGTGCTGCCATCTCCGTTCTGTGAAGCCGGCACGGCAGACGGTTTGGGTTTCCCGACCTTCTGTTGACTGGCTGGGGCATCCGTGCTGGCACCAGGCGCCGCTCCGTCGGTATTTCTTCCGTTCTCTGGGCAAGCACGCTGCTTCCCGTTGGGCTTCGGCTTGGGCTTAGCGTCTTCTTGCTGACAGCTGTCCGAGGCGGTGACATCCACCTCAGCATCGGTGCCAATTCCGTTGGAGCGGTCCTCCCCGTTCTGTTTGCCGGCAATCTGGTCGGAGTTGGAGCGTTTTTCGTCGTCGTTCAAGACCGTGGTGGCGTCAGGGTTCGTGTCGCTGGCAGTGCTTTTCTTGGCGGCGACGGAATTGCGCGTTTCGGATGACGCGACTTGCTGGTCTGCAGAGATGGCCAAGGTGCCGTGCTTTTCGGCTAACGAGGGACTAGTCGCTGGCTCATTGCGCGGCGTGCCCGCTGCTTTGCTTGCGGGACTCCTGCTCGCGTTATCCTTCGCAGTCGAGCACTGCGACGAACGGTCGGTGGCTTCTTCACTGCACGCCGTCTTCGACTGATACCCGCTGTCGAGTTCTTTCTTTATGCCGTTGTTTGCGTTTGCCTTCCGCTCTTGTTCCTGCTGCTTCTGCTTCTTTTTCTGCTTACTTGTCCCATTAGCGTCGGCGTTGTGGGGCTGCTGCTGGGGGTTTCCCGACTTTTTCGCTTGCTTCTTCCCGACTGTGGTCCAAGCCATGGCGGAAAGGCAGAAAGGCGCGGTCTTTGTTAACTAAAAGGTTCTTGATCGTCAGATGTTATTCGAGGGGTGCGGTGGGCAAACATCTGCGTGGAGTTATAATTAAATGGGTTGTCGAGATACTGCAGAAAAGGTCAGCTGTTCCATCCGGCATCTTGGAACCCAAACCTTTTGAGAAGACCGCACGAGTCCTTCGTGCTGCGTAGCTTTTTGACATATTGCGATGGATGACGGCGAGACGTTAGTTTCAAGTAACAATTGACAGTGTGGTCATTGGACAAAAAGATGAAACATGGAGATCTTGTTAGACCACACGGCCAACACCACGGAGTCCAGTCGATGTAGCTGCTGTTATAGGATAGGTGCAACCCGCCGTGGCCGGCCGTTTCGGGTGCATCGTCAGCTCTGCCATCGGTACGCAGAGCAGCCGCTCAGTTATTCAAAAAAACGAAGTGAAACGTTGGAGTAGCACATGTACGTATCGTTCGACAATTCGTGCTCGAAGATGGATCGGAAGAACCATTCGTGCGGAAACTGAAGAAGGGGGAATGGAGTTAAAAAAACAGCAGGAGTCGCAGGTGTTGAAGATAGAGATTGAGATAGTTCCAACGTGTTCAAGCACGCTGCCGTGTTGACTATTGAGGCTCCGACAACTACCAAACAGGTTCAGGTTTCTACTCTCGTGGCCGTACCTACCTGGCGGGACTGCAAGCCTAGCATTTGCCATATTTCCAGCAGCTTCTACTTGCTTCGATTGAGACGGGTTACACGGGTGTCTTGTCGTTAGATCGCTGCTTTCTGTGGACACCTTGTGGGAGGTTCGTGTACGTATCACCTGGCAACACTTCCAGTATTTGAGAGGACAACTCTCCTGGCACGAAATAGATGCAGGTTGCCAATTTTCTCTGGGCGGGCTGCAGAAGTACGCCAGAACTGATGTACTTCCCGCGTGCGTGTCGATGTCCGAATGTGCGCTCGCTACTTTTTCTTCTTCTTCGGAGTCGGCTTCTTGTTCTTCTTTGGGGACGCCTTCCCTTTGGCTTTCTTCGGGCTTCGTCCTTTCTTTGCTGAGCCTTTCTTCGAAGACGCCTTCTTTTTCGAGGATCCGTTGTTCTTCTTTTTTGAAGAACCTTTCTTCTCCTTCTTCTTCTGCCGCTTCGCGTCGTGGGGCGTGTCTTTGCCCGCCAGTTTCTCCTTGGCCTTCTGCTGTGCAGCCCGTGCGACTTTTTGCTCTGCGCCAAACACGTCCCAGAGACGTACTGTTGCGTCGTAAGACCCCGTGACCAACTGCGGCTTGCTGACAGCCAGCTTGATGCACGAAACACCGCCAACATGCCCTTGGAACACGTAGTCACGCGTCTGAGCATCAGGGTTCCATCTCGTCACCGTGCAGTCGTCGGATGCAGTGTAAAGGAGAGAAGGCGGGCCCGGTGGGGGTCCTGCGTTACTTTTTCTAGGAGCAGCGTGCATGACACCAAGCGTGTTCGCGGTTTCTGGAGGAGGCATTGCGTCTGCTGGAAGCGGGGGCGCCAGGGCCATGCCGGTGATTGCTTCACGGTGCCCTCGCAGCTGGCCGACGCTGCCTGCAGAGCGGATGTCGAACATTAGTACCGACGACGCACTGCCGCCGACGTACAGCAGCGACTTCTCTTCGTCAAACGCCGAGCAAAACAGTGCGCCGCATCCCTCGTACACAGCCAGCAGCTTCCCGGTGCCCACGTCAATATACTTTGCAAGCCCGTCATTCGACGTCGTAAACAGGCTCAACTGAGAACCAGACGGCCGGTGCGCTTGTACTGACGAGATGCCGCCCGCGTGGACTCTTAGGCGGAGGCCAAAGTCGGTTATGCGTGAAGTCTGGCTTTGCTGCGGGGATTCCGGTGAACCCGTCGCGTTGGTGTCCCACACAGTTATCGCTCCGTCCACACCGCCGGCTATTATATGAGACCCGGCTACGTGCAAGCAGTCCAAGGCGGCTTTGCTTTGCGGGATACTTCTGCTTTCCATCTCCAGACCATCAGCAAGGTTCCAAGTCTTCACAGTCCCGTCTACAGAACAGCTGTACAAGTGTTTCTCATCCGGTGATGCGATTAGCTCTCTGACGGTGCCTTGATGGCTTGCAAACTCGCAAGCTGTATTTGGATTGTCCAGGTGGAACCCGCGTATCAGGCCGTCATGCGATCCTATCAGAAACATGGTACTCGTCACTTCCAACGCAAAGACGGCATCTAGACCGGGGCCCGAGTATGCCATCAGGCAGTCGCTCTCAGGGTCTGTCGGGATGATCGCCTGGTCTGCCATCTTCTTTTACCGGCGCCCGCCCTAAGGCCGAGGGGCCCTATTGACTGGTCTACATGACGGGAGATGGGATGGGGCGTGAGTTCTGGGACTGGTTTGAAAGCAGCGCCGCCGACTTCAGCCAAGGTTGCTGGTGTGCTTACACCGACAACCATAAATCAAAAATGAGGCGTTGGTACCTCGATACCTATCTCGAGGGATTCTATAAGCTTTCGATCTCCTGCGAAGGAAGGCAAAATTGTGGTATATTTGTCCGCGCTGTCTCTAGCACCGATAGTGTACAATCTTGTTGTTCCCAATACAAGTTCGTTGTTGGATGCAGAGCTCTATCCGCCAGGCGGCCGAGTTTACTGCCGCCCAACAGCTGACAACTCATAGCTACACCAGGATAAAGGCATTCTGTTCTCTCCAAAGCCCGCGCAACAGCAGCGCAAAACCGTTGCCATGGCATCGTGCTGTCCCTGGCGTACTCCGCGCCAAACCACAAAGTTGTCCAAATATTCTGCTGTGCGATGAGAAAGAAAGGCAGGAATTACAGAATATCGAACAGAGCATTCTACAACGTCGCAGGGTGCAAACAAGCATTGCGGAGACTCAAAGCGGGAGCAAGACAGTGCTTTTCGTCGGAATGAAAATCAAAGAACGAAACAAGGGGTACTCTACATTTTCGCATGACAACAACAACAGAAACAGGATGGAAGTTTACCCGTCTACCCAACCAAACCAGCTTGTAAGAGGGCAGGCTGACGCCTCCGCTGAAACTAGGGCGTAGCAGCACAAGTGCCATCAAATCTTGCTGACGAAAATGGTACTTGCCACCCGCCCGCACCGTGAGCAGATTCAATGCTCGGCTTCGTCCCGCCTTCAAAGGATACTTTTCCGACTTTCCCGCGAAGAGACGCTGGCCCTGCGATGTGTTCGTTCGACGTAGACTCGGAACGGATTATTTCATAGAGGGGAGGATTGCGGTAGCAGAAACTATGAACACAGATGTTCATTTGCCGTACTGGGTGTAAGGGTAAAGCTCGCTGTGAGTCGACCCCCTGCAGGTCTGTGCTCCTTGATTCCGTTCGGACAGTACTAGAGCGCAAAGAAACACAATCTCTCAGAGATTCCCGCCAGGGCTTAACGCACCCCTCTTGAAATCGTATTGATTAGACAGTCTCTTACAGCACATACAGGCAAGTCAAGAAAAGCTGCACAACGTGCAAAGGTTGTTCACCCAGCCTTACGAGAATTTCAGAGGGTACACTACCTGATGGATGCCGCGAATTTGTAGCACTTGAAGTTAGCCGGCTACCCTCGATGAACCAAAGAACAATGGGCAGCCGTAAAATAAGGGTTTCAAGGAGAGTCCTACTCAGCAGTCTGCTTATCATTTTGAGAAGGTGTGTGCATACGTTCCAAGTCTTTCGGATAAAGGACGCAAATTCGACCCAAGCCAAGCCCTCGACATGCGGCCGTCGGCTTCAGTGGAGACTTCGGGGTACGGGATGGACGGTGCTTCAGGGATGACGACAGGCGTCGCTGCATGCTTTGCAGCGTCCGCCGTGATTTGCGCGAGTTCACGCGGGGTCTGCTTATCCGAGGCGCCCGGCGGGTAAGCTGCACCTGCGAAGACTCGCTGCAGGTACTCGACAATTTCCTTGTCGTACATTTCGAAACCGGCTTTGAGTCGGTTCAGCTCTTCGACCTGCTTTTCGAAGCTCTCGCGCATAATACTCTTCGTGAGCCGCAGCTCCTTGTCCTTCTCCGCGAGGGATCGTTCAAAGTCGTTCGCTTGTTGGCCGAGCTCCCGCTCGCGTTCATCCGGATTCTGCCGGATTTGACCAACACGTGTGAGTGCGTCCTGTTGAGGGTTACACGGGAATTGTGCTCTGGTTGCGCCTTTGGTTGTTGGCTGACAAGCAGTGTTCACTGAAGGTCGGATGGAAGCATCGGCTCATCAAATGCAAAAAGAAAACGGGAACAAAGGCCTTCCACCGGGCTGCTCGTTGAATCACGTTGGCGCAGGATGATTGAAAACGCGGTGTTTTAGAAAACTGAACACGAGAAGCGCTGCCGAATGGGAAAGCTATTACCTTAACTTCAACTTCAGGATCGAATGGAAAGATCGGAAGCGCTTTGGTCGCACAACGTTTCGGTTAAAATCTTGCCCACCAGGACGATCCATGCAAGATGTACACGTGTTACACTGAACCGGAAAATCTGCTCGCAAGTCGACCGACGGAATGACTGGTAAAACAGACGTGTCGTTCGGGTAAAGGTAAAAAGGAAGAAGTGGAAGCATACGCTGCGTGCTTCGTTCGAGGGGTAGCACCCACGGCTCTCGACAATGATGTCGCGAAGCTCAGCTACCTTGTCGTCGGTGTCAGCAAGCTGTTGGCGTAGGCGCATGATCTGCGTTGACTCTGAGAACCTGTGCATGTTGCGGCCGCCGACTTTTTGCGCATTCGAGCGAGAGTGCTGCAGGTGGTCGAGCAGGTGTTCGCAGTCGGCAATCTGCCTCTCGAGCGAGTGAAGCGACTGCGCAGCGATCTTGCCCGCACCTTGCTGCTCTCGGTTCGCGCAGTTCGGGCAATCATCCCAGACGCGTGGGTCCTCAAATATGGTGTCGCGCAGGGTCCGAAGTCGCTCAATTTCACGGTCCCTGTCGTCGAGCATCTCCATGTACATGTCGACGTCTCTCGATATCTGCTCCAGCTGCGGGACCCCGAACCCGGCCATTTCCTTTTTCAGGTCTGCCTTCACTCTCTCGAACTCTTCAGCGACCATCATGCCCATCCGCTGCTCCTCGGCCTCAACGTCGACCAGTTTCTCCATCTTTTCGGAACGCTCATTCAGGTTCCAACCTGGGGGCTTTTTGTGATTCAGCATGGCAAGACTCCCGGTACGCCACGGAATCTTGGCCTCGCCCGTGTGGAAGGAATACAGTCGGTCTAAGATGGCTGTAAGATGGCCAACCTGCTCAGGCTCCATGGCAAACGCCAAGTCCGAGTTCAACGACGAGTCATACTTTAGAGCGATGACATGATCAGCATCCGGAATCTCAAGTCGCTCTTGTATGGAATTGATCTGGTGACAGTCGACAACAACGACTTCTTCAACCTGGACGATGCACGAGTAGATGCACTTTCTCGCAACGATGATCAGGCGCATTTCTTCCTCACTCTGCCTCACAATCGCCCGGACGCCGCCGAAGTAAAACATGACTGTGCCATCCAGGCTCCTCAGCGTATGGTACTTAGCCACCAGATCCGGAGGTACACCAACCACATGAAGACCAGTTCGCGAGTCTATCGGCCCCTGGAATGCCATGCCGCCACAATTCACCCCTTCTCCCACTCCCCCCACGCCTCTACTGTTCATGTCCACGTGAAGTGCTAACACATATTCTCAAAGGGCGAAGGTTTGTAGCTGTGGCTCGTTTTTGTTTCGGAGATATGCTGAAGTGTAGTCACTGCAAGGCTACTCCCTCCGGTTCGTCACTGGGGCTAGTAGCCCAGCCTTTTCAAGACAGGAGCGGTGCCTCCCCTTTTGTTGTGTACGGGAGCCAGCCGAACCAAGCGGCTCCGACTTCTCAACAAAAGCTACAAGGCGTGGGTTATTGGGGCCGGTATAAAACCCGAGGATGTGCCGCAGCAAAGCCAAGTTGACGCAGAGTGCGCTACCTCCGCTCGGAAGCAAGCTACTTTGTTTCTCTGGACGGATTGGAGCGGCAAACCTGTCGTTCGGATTATTGTTATTCTTCAAAGACACAAGTTTATTTTCCTACAAAAAAAGCGGATCTGGCGCTTCCTTTGTTTGTGCGCACAAGCAGCGCACCACCGCTTATCGCCCAGGCGCAAGGGGGGCACACCCAAGCGTTTTTTTGCCTCCGGGAGGCCAAGCCGGTCAACCACCTGCTTGTTTTTCAGCCTGCTCTTCAGGCAGGTCTGCTCGCCTTTGTTACCACACCGGTAACAATTGGCACCCTCGGCGTGCACGGTGTCGCATGAGGGATAGAACACACAAGTTGTTCTTTCATCAGCTTTCGCCTCCTCCGTGGGCCACTCAACCGCGGCCACGTCCTTCCATTTCACAGTAGAAAGATCAATGTCGTCACAATGAACGGCGGGCATTTTCACTTACGTCCCTTTTGTTTGTGCGCACTTCCTTCAAACCTGTTTTGTTCATCTAACGGGAGTGAGGATAGTACGCTGCCATCGATCTGTTTTTGTTCTTGACAAATTGCATTTGTTAGAGTCTAGTCGAGTAACTTAGACAGTGGTAGTAGTAGTAGTACAAGTAAGACCGTTGGTCGCAATGAACGTTTTCCAACATACTGGTGGCACCGCTGCAGCCAGCAGCCCATCACGCCGAGCAGAGAGTAGACGTGACGAAGTGCTTTGGGTGCACGATACCACCAACGGGAAAAAGGTGAGGAATTCCTCACCCTCTTTTTTCCAGCCTCTTTTTTTTTTGAGGAATTCCTCGCACGTTAGCAGCACTGGTATCGAATACTGTCTCCAGGGAAGCAGAAATCGGTTGTAGCAAAAAGACCGGTCAAGAAACAAGGCGAGAAACTTCTCTGAACGAGACTGCAACCTGGTTGCTGAGGTCGGGCGTGGAAATGGAAGGGAGGACGGGCACGCAGATGCGTCAAAGAACGCACTGCAAAGCCTCGAAAGAGGGATGCAATGGGCCCCCGTGATCAGTAACCACTCTCTGGAGCGCATTCTTGAGCGTGCGAAACGACAGATTGTCTGTTCCCTAACGCCGAGAGGGTGAAGGAAGTTTATCGCGTCTTCGAGTGTTGCCGACAATCAACCGGCGTTGATGCACAGTCTGGTGTCTTTCGAATTTCCAAGAAGAAAAACGAGGCCAGTTCTCGTCCTAGTGACATGCAGAACACAGGGCCATTGGCACACGCCGCCGCTACTGCCATGGCCGTTCCTGGTTGAATGGCTGGAAGACGTAAGACGAACACCAGCAAAATTGAATGGAGGATCTGTGGCTAGACGTATCTTTGTGCCTGTCTTTGGTCTGGTGGCGGTGTGTTGTGTGGGCGTCCGGCCGGTGCCGGGTGGGGGGCTTGCCACCAACTGCGCAGTGCTTGAGCCTCGGATGAAGATGTTTCGATGGAATACGACGATTTGTGGGCGAACGACAGCGAGACTGTGGATTGATACGAGACGACGCGGAGGTCCTTGAAGTGCACAACGGTGCCAACGGGCATCGAGAACGAGTGCGCCGCATCGTCCCAGAAAGTGATCGGCACGGTGCCGGTGACGTCAGTAATGTCGACGGTCCGCTTGACGTGCTCATTGCGCAGCGTCGCGACAGGTGACACCTGCGATATGATGCAAAGCACCGATACGATGGATCCGGGTGCCATGCTATTCACATGCTCAACGGCAGTGCTCTGCTGCCCAGATGATATGGCCAGGAGCGCAGCGTCGTCAACTTCACGGATGGTAGTGTTGTTGGAGAACACGAGTTCCAAGGGGACAAGCCCGTCGTCGGCATCGTTCTGGTGTAGGTGCGGCTGGCAGGGATCGTCGTGGACGTGGACCATTGGGGCTGCGACATTGGGCTGTGGGTGGTGCTTGCTGGTCGCTTTCGTTTGGCAGTTCGTGAAGACGTACGCCTTTCCCTCAGCGACAACCGGGTCGAATTTCTTCGCAGCCTCTCTGAAAAAGGTGCCGCGCACCGCTCCTGACACGTCAGCCAAGGTCAGCCAGAAGTACACGCCTTCGCCTTTAGCATTGCTCCACGACCGCAGCTCAGTTCGCGATGTGACTTTTACGCGGATATTGAACTTCCCACCCAGCTCAAGCTCGGCAACGGCAGTCGTCCCATCTATGTGGCTGCTTCTAGCCTGCTGTCCTGCAGGTGGCCCCTCCAGTCCTGGATTGGCGGCAGGCGTGCCCTGGTCGACATACGGGTTGTTCGGGTTACCGACAACCGACAGCGGCGGCGACAGAAGCGCAGCCGCAACCGCAATCAGAATTGGCTTCTTGTTCTTCGCCGTTGTGATGATGAACTCCTGTAATTGTACAATGCAGCCTTTCTCAATCGTGTTGTTCACCACTTCCCGGCCGACCTCCTCCGTACAAAGAGCATAAATCATACTCCTGTGTGTGTGTGTGTGTGTGTGTGTGTGTGTGTGTGTGTGTGTGTGTGTGTGTGTGTGTGTGTGTGTGTGTGTGTGTGTGTGTGTGTGTGTGTGTGTGTGTGTGTGTGTGTGTGTGTGTGTGTGTGTGTGTGTGTGTGTGTGTGTGTGTGTGTGTGTGTGTGTGTGTGTGTGTGTGTGTGTGTGTGTGTGTGTGTGTGTGTGTGTGTGTGTGTGTGTGTGTGTGTGTGTGTGTGTGTGTGTGTGTGTGTGTGTGTGTGTGTGTGTGGAATTCATGTATGGGTAACCCCTGTTGCGGAGTATGGCCCAGGCCTTTGGCTTCCTCACGTCACAGCTGACGCTCCTTCTTGCTGCTCGTGATGACCACGCGCTGTCCGGAACTGTAGCTTTGTTTGACAATGGCTACCCGCTTCGTGTCCCGTGTGCTGCTGGCTGCAACATGTATCCGGGGGGAGGCGCCTTCTTGTGCACACGGAGCAGCGAGCCGCGTCGTGTTTGGAACACTTCGCTATCATATTTGATGTTCGCTTCACTGTTGGCCGTGCGCCAGCCGTTTTCTGCCCCCTTCCCCTCCACTCTGCTGCCTCCTTCCAGGCCGCCTCGTAGTATCTCTCCGGCTGTACGCATCCCGCCCACTGCTCATGCGCCTTAACAAACGGGTTCGAGGCTGTGGCGTTCGAGTCGGGGCTCCGTTGGCTCATCGCCCGCAACACCACTTCCGTTCGCGGGGCGAGCTCGGCTCGGCACGTGATGCCCTGCATGACCCCTCCGCCCAGTGCTGTGACGCTAGTGACATTTGCGACGCGCCCGTGATGCCATTTCACGCCACAAATCCGCGCTACTGCACTGGTGACTTCTCGGAGGGATTGGCTCTTTGCCAGAGCGCTGAGTTTATACTCCTCATATTGCGCCCTTACCGTCTGCTCTTGTACGCCCATCTCTGCCTGGACCATGTCCATTGCCGCGTTGCTTAACGCGTCGGCGTCGACATTCCTTTTCCTCGGTACGTGCTCAATATCTAGGTCGAACCGCGGTGTCAATCCACCGATGCCCGCTGTCGCTTGCAAATAATACGGCCGCAGGTGGGGTTTGCAAACTGCTGTCCCGTTCACTGCACCGATTACAATTTTTGAGTCGCCCCTGACTTTTGCCGGCCCTTCCACATCCTGCGGCTGCTCCCTGAGTAATCGTAGTCCAGCAATTAGGCCGTTGTATTCGGCCACATTGTTGGTGGTACGTCCCAAGGGGATGACGGCCTCCGCTACCTTCACACCATCTCGATACACGACGGCTCCGGCTCCCGCTACCGCCAACGCGGTTCCGTTCTGCCTCGAGCCGCCGTCGAAGTATACCCACAGGCCTGCGGAAGCTTCATGCTGGGGAGGGAGAACAGCCCGGGCAGCGGTTGTTTTGCTGGTTGTGGTTTTTGGAGGTTGAATGCGTCGGCTTTGTACATCGGGCAGACGAACACCTGTTGTGAGTTCAAAATCGACGGCTAATTCCATGAACGTCACGGTGTGCTCTGACCCGATGTGCGCCCACTGCAGCCTACTCATCCACCAGTGCACGGCCTTCCACAATTCTTCGCCGTGCTTCCACTGCTTCCCAACCATTTTTGCGTCAATTGCTGGGATGCTGACTCTCCTCGGTTTCGACGTCTTCCATCCCCATGGGTACAAGGACAGGCGATGATGGCGTGATGTCTCTTGCTCTCTGTCATCCCTTATCTGCCTTTCGCGCAACACTGCCAGGAAGAATCGCTGCAGTTTACCTACGAACAGACAAGCTTGTTGATAGTCCAGCGGTACTGGCTGCTGTGTGTGTGTGTGTGTGTGTGTGTGTGTGTGTGTGTGTGTGTGTGTGTGTGTGTGTGTGTGTGTGTGTGTGTGTGTGTGTGTGTGTGTGTGTGTGTGTGTGTGTGTGTGTGTGTGTGTGTGTGTGTGTGTGTGTGTGTGTGTGTGTGTGTGTGTGTGTGTGTGTGTGTGTGTGTGTGTGATGGAATTCAATCTCGCGGAGTATAGCCCAAATTGTCAGCATCCTTACGTCACTGCTGATGGTCCTGCCGGCTGCTCGTGGCCACGCGCTGATCTAAACTGCAGCCTCGTTTGGTTAAGGCTCTCTGCTCCATGAACCATGTGCTGCTGGTCGCAACACGTATCTGGGGGCAATCGCCTCTTTTTACACGCGGTGCAGCGGGATGCACCATGCTTCGCGCATCGTGCCGTCGCATTCCTCGCTTGCCTTGCTGTTGGTCGGGATCGCTGGCTGCTTGCGCCCCTCTCCTGCCTTCCACTCTGCTTCCTCCTTCCATGTTGTACTGTAAAAGAGCTCCGTGTGCCTTCACCAATGGGTTCACGGGTGTCGTCGCAGCTATGCCAGGGCGCGGCTGGCTCATTGCCCGCAACACTGTTTCGGTTTGCGAGGCTAGCTCGGCTCGGCACGAGAGGGCCCCATTACATTACCCCTCCGCCTACGATGGCATTTTCCTCGGATTCGGGTTCAACAATTTCTGAGAGCCACCCGAACCCGAAAAAAATGGCCGCTTTTTTTAGCACGTGGTCCAGCGGTTCCCACACCCACATGTGGTACTGAGGGTGCTGGTTCGAACCCTGGCGGAGTGGTTTTTCCAAAGTCGGAAGTGCCATCTGGGGGCCAGATTTTAGGCTATTTCGAGTGTAGAAAAGGTGCCGGGGATAGCTCTTTCCGTCCCGCAAAGTCTTTGCGAAATTTCCTCCATTGTTGACCCCCAAGTGCCTGCACCCAGACTTCAGCACCCAGACTTTTGAAAACCCGGTTTTCTTTAGCCTCCCCCAGCAAATACAATATTATACCTATTGTTCCAGTAGCGCTGTGACGCTGGTGACATTGGAGACATGCCCACAATGCCACGCTACGCTACAGATCCGTGCTACCGCGCTGGTAACCGCCCGAAAAGACTGGCCTTTCGCCAGTGCACTGCTCTTAAACTCGTCGTACTGCGCCCGTATTAATCCTACCTGCGCACCCGTCTCTTCGTGGACTATGTCCATGGCCGCGTTACTTAACGCGTCCGCATCGACGTTCCTATTCCGCGGTACGTGTTCCAAGCTGAACTCAAACCGTGGCGACAGGTCGGCCATGCTCGCCCTCGCCTGCAGAAAAACCGGTCGCAAGTTGGGTTTGCACATGGCCGTCCCGTTTACTGGACCTATTACAACTTGTGAGTCGCCCCTGACTTTTACCGGCCCTTCCACGTCGCCCGGCTGTTCCCCGAGCAGTCGTATCCCCGCTATCAGGTCGTTGTACTCGGCCACGTTGTTGGTGGTCAGCCCCAAGGGAACTGTTGTTTCCGCCAACACAGCTCATCCTTGTAGCCCCAGCCACCGCGTGCGTAACGTGGCGCCCCTCTTAGCGAGAGTGTGTCTACGTGTGTGTGGGTGTGTGTTGGAAGCCGTGGCGACCACGCGCTCTTCGGAGCTGCAGCCTCGTTTGGTTAAGGATCCCTGCTTCGTGAGTGTGTCTGAGGCTGTTGAAATTGTTTGAGGGGCACAACTCTGGTGATAGCTGATGCTCCGGCTTGTGCTCTGCGGTTGTTGCTCATAGGCTTGGTGACGTCTTGTGCAGCATCTCGCTGTCGTTCAACTATAGAATTTGAACTACGTGTTTAATATCTAAGTGTCGATAAAATCAGAGGACTATGAAGGTCGTGATTGGACATACTGGCCATCGCTTAGTAGCAACCGAAAGCGGTCGACGCCTTGGTAATCACGCTGTACCACAATTTCAGTAACCTGCAGCGTCGGGCTGACTTCATCGTCTGTTTCACCTTGCACTTGCAACAGCTTGCAGATGCCCGTCGACAGCGACCACATCACCTTCACTTCACCCCCAACCCTCACTTCCCACCCCCCACGCTGCAACAACTCGAGGATGGTTACATCCCAACTGCAGTCGGGATCTACTTTGCCTAGCCTTGGTTCATGCGCTGAGCGTGAAGCATTTCCGAGCTTTGTGTCTTCTGCAAAAGAAATCACCCCAGTGAAAGAGGATTGTGCAGAAACGGGTACCCTGTGGCCGAAAACAAATTTGATTTACCAAACCTCTCAGAGAGATAGCACAAAGTGCAGCAAAGCTTGTTCAAATGAATCCAAGGTATTCTGTGTGCATGATCAAAGTCAATTTAAAGTCGCCCCGCTAATAGACGGTTTGCATGGCATGTGTTTTGACCTTGCCATTCGCCATTGTCTGTAGCGGCGATAGGTCGCACTGCGCATCTGCAATCGCCTCTTTTGGCCACGACTCTTCGTCAGTCCGTCGTCAGGTGCACGTTGGTGCCTTCTTATGGCGAGCTTGCTCATCGTGAACGGCGAAAAAAGTCGACATCAAAACAAATACGGGAGAGACTAGCTAGAAAGCAGTCCAGAAATCGCCTGCCGCTTCGGTCAAAACAAGCTGTTTTTGGACTACGTCGTATCGGGGGCCAGCGATTTTAGACGCGTATCTCCGGCCGGAAAATAGCCCGAACACTGCGTGAACAATGCTGGACAAACTGCCGAGGTTCGTTTTCGAAGCCTCGTTGCGCCGAGCGAGAGAACACATCAAAGCAGGGTACGGGCCTCCACCGTCAGGCGAGCCAGGCTATTCGGGGCGGCACTGGGATGACACACCTTTCGCTGTCCCCAGGGCCTTTCCCCATCATATCCACCTGCATGCGTTCTCGACCGCCCTGAACTTGCCTGAGAGAGAGACAGAGAGCGAGAGAGAGAGTAAGAGAGAGAAAACTGAGACAACGTCTCATGAGTTTTGGATGATACGCGAGATCAGGCAACCTGGCGCAGTTCTGTTGTTGAAATGGGCTGCTCTGGAAGAAATTTTCAAGGACGGCACCTTATCGCAACCGAGACAACGACTTCCTCATGAGTCAGTCTGGCTTCTTCGGTGATATCTTTCTGCGCCTTCAGCGTCCGTCCTCCTTGACTGAACCTTCCCCTTGCAGCTTGCACAACAACAGGTGCAGCCAGTAAAGCAATCTCGATACCTCGAGACCTTGTTTCATTGCACACTTGTTTTCCGGTAACAAATAATCGTTGTGACGACAAATCTGTGGTCGCAGGCGCAATTTATGTCCGGGCAAGCTTTTTCGCCCGGTGGCCGAGATGAACTTCAGAAGAGACCCATAGCAAAAACCCGTACACGCAAGCGTTGACCGCACTACCCTGAATTCACATCCTGGACGTGAGCTTAGGTGGCAATTGAACATGATCGTCCTCGGTTTCCGCACACGTCGTTGTTCGCTAGTAGTGTGTCGTTCGAGTTTGGGAGCAAGAACAGAGGGACCTCTGCAAAGAACAATTTGCACTTCATGATGAAGCTGAAACTGGGGATGCAGTGGTCGGAGCAAGCTTGAATTTGGCAGTGGTTCATAAAGAACGTTTCGGAGTAGGAAAGCTGGCTACTTTGAGGCCAGAACAGGAGACGGACGCGACGATGACCTTCAAAACGGTCCAAACTTTGTGACCCTCGTTGCATGTGTGTATAGAAACCGCTGCTCCGGATGAAGACACCCTTCATAGTTGCCTTGTCGCAAGACTCCCGCGCTCCTTATTTTGTGTGTCGTGTGAGCGTACAGATTGGTGTATTTCGATCTTGTTGTTTGTGGTAGCTTTGTGCATGTTTCTGGTGGTCGGTAAGCAAGCATGCGGGCAAATTGATTCATCCTCATCAGAATTTTCTATTTGCACGGACTAAGGATAGCCTGCTAATGTATGTATAATGGAGGGCAAACTTCACGACGGTCAAGTGACCACCGACTTCAACAAAAACATCAGGGCGTTTGGGGCTTCGCGTTTGTGCTCACGTCTTGTACATAAGTTGGACGCAAGTGAAACACGGCTTGTGGCGGAGGCGACCTTCCCAGTTCCTCGATCATTGTGGGTTGTTTGTGCAACAGTTTTTTTGACGATATCCTTACTCTCTGAGCAGGCTCTTTGAAGCCTAAGTCTAGCTATGAAGCAACTTAAAGTAAAAGCAATGCCTTTCGCGAGGCCTTTCGTGCCTCGCTCTGCTCTGGCCTTTTGGGGTCCAAAACCGAACCGTTTCTGTCTTCATTCATTCATAGTGCGATCAAATCAAATATTCTGTTCCTTTCGCACGCAGCACCCGCGATGCATGAAGCACACAGCTAAGGTGCACTGACGTATTGTCATGTTGATGCCAGTGTTTCTTGTTGTTGTTGTTGTTGTTGTTGTTGTTGTTGTTGTTGTTGTTGTTGTTGTTGTTGTTGTTGTTGTTGTTGTTGTTGTTGTTGTTGTTGTTGTTGTTGTTGTTGTTGTTGTTGTTGTTGTTGTTGTTGTTGTTGTTGTTGTTGTTGTTGTTGTTGTTGTTGTTGTTGTTGTTGTTGTTGTTGTTGTTGTTGTTGTTGTTGTTGTTGTTGTTGTTGTTGTTGTTGTTGTTGGGTCTTGGATGTCATTTGTTGTTGTTGGATGCCATTTGTTGTTTAGAGTTAAAGTTCGCTTGAAATTCCGGGGGTTTAGGGTCTCCGTGTGACCGTTCCTGTTTGTTGGTGCTGTTGTTGCTAACGTGGTCCTTTCATCATAACTTGTGGAGTTGAGCCTTGTTATTGTTCTGCCACCCGCAGACTTTGCAGTTGGTCTGACGGGGACGAGATTTCCGGGGTCCTCGCCTGTTTGACTTTCTTCGTACTTTTAGAAAAAGTACGAAAGGTCAGACTGCCGGCTGACACTCGGACCGAGTCGGAAAAAAGTACGAAAAAAGTACGATACGAAACTGGCGAGCTAGCCACAGGTACAGACCAAATTGGCAATGGTGAACTCTGGAGAACTAAGCCAAAGCCCATTGAAAGTTCATCGAAAACAATGGACCACAAGTTTCCGCAACCCATTTGCAGCAAAATAGGTGGGGCTCGATGCAATACCTCTCGGGCAACCGCAACTGTTCACTTCGTACGTGGGTCGAAGTTGCGGCATGGCATAAGCGATGCACGTGCGCCTTTTTTCCCCGCTGTGGCCGCTCGCATCACTGAATACTATCATGGAGTCCTGACACACGGCGACGTCCTTCAGCCTGAGAGTCAGAGCGTCACTCTGTTCCGCGCGAACTGCTCAAAATAGTGTTGCGCCTTCCCCAAGTACCGCTGGCGCACGGTTTGATTTCAACCGGGAACCATCTATGACCGGTGATCCCGGTGCTCTAGAGTCACTGCGATAACAAACTGACGAGGGATCAATTGGGCCCATGCAAGCAGCCTGTTTGTGACCGGTTTGGATAATCTGCGTCTTGATATCTGCAGTCTCTGTCCCTTCTGCTGGTTCCTTCTCCTGTCACTTCTGCCGTGCGACAAACCGGCGACGGGAAATGCCGCGAGAAATTTCTCAGAAACTTGGCCCATTCCGTGCCAAGACTTTCGTGGCCCTGGCCTGAGGATGTGGACAACACGATGGCTGTGCACTGAGCCGGCAGGTGTGCCTCTGCGTTCATCACCCATTGGGTCCCAAATCAACCAGAAAAATAGCCACAGAAATCACCCACAAAAACTAACGGAAATCTCGGCTGAATTATTTCGAACTCTTTTTGGTACTTTCTTCCGACTCGGCCCGAGTCAGACGGCCGTCTACCTTTTTCCCTCGGGAAAAAGTACGGAAACGTCCGGTCCGAGACGGTCGGAGTCAGACCGACTGCGAAGTACGGATGAGAGGTTTGAAACAGCAGTACCAGACGAGGCTGTTGAAGCTTTTCGCCAGCAGCACGTCGAGGAGCCACCTGCACTCGGTACTGGAAACACGTTAGCCTTTCATGACAAGCCAGGTGCGGGTGCAGCATACCGATGTTTCTCGTCCGAGTCTAGAGGTTGGTAAATTGAAATTCTCAATTTAGCTCTCTAGCGAGCTATCCCACGTTTCTGGGGCAGGCCGTGGGGTACCCCCACCCCGGACATTTCTCTACCGTTTTTTTTTGGTATTTTTGA
Organism: Diplonema papillatum; assembly: GCA_030068145.1. Lineage (NCBI taxonomy): Eukaryota > Euglenozoa > Diplonemea > Diplonemida > Diplonemidae > Diplonema > Diplonema papillatum. The sequence goes on from JAPJBO010000786.1 coordinate 98,826, forward strand.
GAATTCAAAATTCGTCGAAAACTTTTCTCTTTTGGGGGGCACCTAGCTGAGTGGTCAGGTCGTCGGTGCTGAAAGTGGCCCCTGGCTGGAGGCACCGGTTCGATCCCCACTCCGGAAGAAAAACAACACGGTACCAAAGCTAGGCGTCTGGGGATGGACTCCCGGAAGCAACTCCTAGTCCAACAAGCTCAGAGAACACCGCCCTGTAAAGCGGATGCCGGTGGGAAGGAGGGGACCTACAACAGGCGAGCACAAAAAAAAAAAAAAAAAAAAAAAATCTCGCGGCGGACAACGGCGTGGCACAGTCGTCAGTTGACGACGTTCCTTACCTACGGGTGGGAGGTTCGGTTCCCGCCGGTGGACTTTTTTCCGGGTCTGCACTCAGCATCAAAGGTTCACCAGGGGCGGTCCGGAGGGGCCCTCCCCCCTGGATAAGGGCCCCCAACTTGCCATCATCAAGGTTTTCCGGGGGGGGGTCCGGGGTACGCGCCCCGAACTTGCTATCATCCCAACCGAACTTGCCATCAGGGTTCAACGGGTTCGGGTTTTCACAAACGCCGAACTGGACAAAAAGGTTCGGGTTTGCACCAACGCCGGACCTGGGCAAAAGGTGCGGATTTGCACCAACGCCAGGCTGAGCAAAACAATTCGGGTTGGACAAACCGGACCGGCAAGAAGCTTCGGGTTTGCACAACGCCCGACTGGGCAAACGGTTCGGGTTGCACAAACGCTGGACTGGACAAAAAGGTTCGGGTTTGCACAAACGCCGGCCTGGGCAAAAAGGTTCGGGTTTGCGCAAACGCCGGACTGGACAAAAAGGTTCGGGTTTGCACAAACGCCGGACTGGACAAAAACTTTCGGTTTTGCGCAAATGCCGGACTGGACAAAAAGGTTCGGGTTTGCACAAACGCCGGCCTGGGCAAAAAGGTTCGGGTTTGCACAAACGCCGGACTGGGCAAAAAGGTTCGGGTTTGCGCAAACGCTGGACTGGACAAAAAGGTTCGGGTTTGCACAAACGCCGGACTGGGCAAAAAGGTTCGGGTTTGCGCAAACGCCGGACTGGACAAAAAGGTTCGGGTTTGCACAAACGCCGGCCTGGGCAAAAAGGTTCGGGTTTGCGCAAACGCCGGACTGGACAAAAAGGTTCGGGTTTGCACAAACGCCGGACTGGACAAAAACTTTCGGGTTTGCGCAAACGCCGGACTGGACAAAAAGGTTCGGGTTTGCACAAACGCCGGCCTGGGCAAAAAGGTTCGGGTTTGCGCAAACGCCGGACTGGACAAAAGGTTCGGGTTTGCACAAACGCCGGCCTGGACAAAAAGGTTCGGGTTTGCACAAACGCCGGACTGGACAAAAAGGTTCGGGTTTGCGCAAACGCCGGACTGGACAAAAAGGTTCGGGTTTGCACAAACGCCGGCCTGGGCAAAAAGGTTCGGGTTTGCGCAAACGCCGGACTGGACAAAAAGGTTCGGGTTTGCACAAACGCCGGACTGGACAAAAACTTTCGGTTTTGCGCAAATGCCGGACTGGACAAAAAGGTTCGGGTTTGCACAAACGCCGGCCTGGGCAAAAAGGTTCGGGTTTGCGCAAACGCCGGACTGGACAAAAGGTTCGGGTTTGCACAAACGCCGGACTGGGCAAAAAGGTTCGGGTTTGCGCAAACGCCGGACTGAGCAAAAGGTTACCTCTAGACTCGCTAAGGGTGGTCCTAACACCCATGTACTTGATTAGTTCAAACTGACAGTCGGCCAATGGGAGTGGCTGTATGGAACGGTGTTCTACCGCTGTCGTCCGACAAACTGATCAACGACGGATCGAGGGACACGAGCAGCTTGATGACTGCCACACGACCCGCAGCCGATGCGTAGTGCAGAGGGGTGGACCCCGTGTTGTCTCGTGAAGAGCAACACACGCCTTTGCGGATGAGTGCGCGCACGGTGTCGACGTGTCCTGCCAACGCTGCGCAGTGAAGCGGTTTTCTGCCGGAGTAGTCCGACGACTCAACGTCCGCCCGTGCGTGGAGGAGGGTCTCAGTCACGAGACCCGCGGACGAAGCGACGTGCAGCGCGGTTCTGCCTTCCGTGTCTATTGCTGACACAGGGCTTCCGTGTTCAATGAGAAGCCGAGCGACGCCAGCGTGTCCGTTAGACGCAGCCCAGTGCAACGGTGTTCTCACATTAGCATCAGCCAGAGCCGACTCTGCGCCAAAGGCCATGAGTAGCTTCACTGAGTCTTCGTCGCCTGTCGAAGCAGCAAAGTGCATCGCTGTTTGCCTCTGGTTGTCACCCGCTGCCGTCTCGGCGCCGGCTTGCAGCAGGACTTGTAGGACGTTCCGCCACTGGCAAGCGACAGCCCAGTGCAAGGGCTGTCTGCCGTGCCTGTCAGCAGCCATGAGGTGCGCACCACGTTGTAGCAACAGCAACGCGACTTCGGCACGGCCACGCTCAGCTGCTCTGTGAAGGGGCGTCAAGCTGTCTTCAGACACACTGTTCACATCTGCACCCAGGTCCAGTAACTCGATGACCGCAGCCGATTGTCCGGCCACTACGGAGAAGTGGATAGGCGTTCTCCCCAGCTCATCGCGCTGCTCCAAACCGCAGCCCATACGTTGCGACTCGATTAGCAGACGGAGAATCGACGTTGTCCCCGAGGCCGCCACCCGGTGCACGGGCGACACGAAGTTGACAGTCTTCGCCCTCATCGGCACCGCGACGAAAAGCGTGACCAACTCCTTCTGCCCGGTGTCGCACGCCAGTTGCAGCGGCGACTGCGAAGATTTATCCAACGCGTCAACGTCGCCGCCGTACAATACGAGCATTTTTGCAATTGCAGCCAGGCTCAGCTTCACTGCCCAGTGCAGTGGCGTGAAGCCGTGCTCACCCCTCGCGTCGACGGACGCGCCATGCTGCAGAAGGTACAAGACAACTGGTGCACAGCCGGCATGCACCGCTGAAAGCAGCGGTGTTGACTGTTTCATGTTACGATCCCCTCCTGGGGGTGGGGCACATCCTTTTTGGAGTTGTAGTTCGCTTGAGACTCCGGGATTTTAGAGTCTCCGGGTGACCTTCGTCGAATGGATTCTTTTAGCTAATACGTACTGGGTAGGTTTGGGGGGCATGCATGGCTTCTTTCGTGTACACTTTACGTGCTTGCTTTAGCAAGTCAGGTTCGTAACAATTTGTGACCAACACCAAGATTTCCCCAGGTCAGGGGAGTGTTCTTGGGCTCCCCCACGTCTTACAAGTTTTTGATTAGGTGAATGCATAAGACTGCCGGAAACAATGCAGTAGGCAACGCCAGGAGATGTCTGGGTTTGCTCAGGCTGGGTGGGCTTGGAAGGCTGGGTCCGGATCGGCACTAGTTAAACACGGTTGTGTCCAGCACCAGGTGCCGGAGAGAAATACGGAGTCTCCAGGTGCAGGTGTGGCACAACCGCAAATCGGGCGTGGCATACCTGCAAGTAGTGCTCTGTTTCACGGGTGAAAGTGAGAGACTTCAGGAACCGACAAGATTTTGGCGAATCCTACGGAATTCAGGGGGGGGGGATTGCAAGAACGTGCTTGGAATGGGTATGTGCTCAACACCGCACTGGTCCCGTCTGCGCCGTGTTTCGGTCCTTTAAGCCACGGACACATAAGGCGGACCATCATCAGCGTGGAACCTGAGTGTCTGCAGACAGGACTGCGGTGTGAGTCTGGTTTGTCAGGCGGCTGTTCGTAGCTCGTCACAGCCAGGACCACCCGTGCTACTAGAGCACAGGCGAATCCGTCACGGGGAGAAGGCCCCTACAACCGTGTCTGAGCAATCAGTTAAAAAACTCAGGGCACTCGCCCTGATTGTGACTGCGACTCGCTAGGCAGCACTGACTTGTCTTCTTTTTACGGTGGCAATCTGCGAAGTAAACTCCGCAGAGCACAGTGGACATGGGGTTGCCGTGTGCAGCACCAATGGTTGAAGTACCAAAAGGAAAAAGAGTGCGAGGAAGTAATCCTGCGTGCTGAGGGCAGCAAGTCGCGTTACGCGAAGTACCCTACTGGAATGGGGGGATTGCAAGAACGTGCTTGGAATGGGTATGTGCTCAACACCGCACTGGTCCCGTCTGCGCCGTGTTTCGGTCCTTTAAGCCACGGACACATAAGGCGGACCATCATCAGCGTGGAACCTGAGTGTCTGCAGACAGGACTTCGGTGTGAGTCTGGTTTGTCAGGGGGGGGGGGGGATTTCAGCTGGCTTACACATCAGAGAAGCGTGCCAATCGGTCTCCCTATATTCGGGTGCAGGTAGCGACCACATGCACGAGTCTTGCTGCTACTACTCTACATTCCTATGAGTGAAAGCTCTCTTTTACCGGACTACAGCTCCTTTTTCAGAGTCTCAGAGGCAGCCGAATTGTGTTGCTGACACTGGTGCTGCATGTTTTGTGCCGGACACTAGCGAACCATTACACGAGCAAGAACAACAACACACTTCTCGGGGATTAGCCCAAGACCCGTGCATGGCTACCGTAGTGCACCTTCCTCGGATGCTACGGTCGGGAAGGGGCTTCAATGTAGTTGGGAAAACACGTTCCCCTTCCCCGCGTTCGCGTGTGGGGTTGCCACCAGGCAACTGCCGCAGCAGCCGCAGATACGTCCTTCGCCCTTGGCTCACTTTCGGGAGGTGTCGCTGCTCATCTACCAGTGTGTTCCTGGTTGTTGCCCTAGTGACAGACCCGCCGCCTTAGTTTCGCCCGGTACACGAGACTAATCCAATACCAGGCATCATCAGTCGTGCTCTTGGATTTCACCCTGTTGGCCTAACAGGGTGGTGGCGGCCGACCTGTCACGGGTTATCTCGGCGTTGTGTTTGTAGTCATGTAGCACTTGGACGGGCTACCGACCGGCTGATTTCAAACGCCTGGGTTTGCTCGCTTGTGGGGAGGTGTCGCAACACACCTACCAAGACCCGCTGGGCGGTGCGAATCCTGGTTGCTGCCCCGCACTCCACGCGATAGTGTGTTGGCTGTTTCATTGCCACCTGCGCCCTGCGCCCAAACTTTGATGAGGCTGCCCACATCGATGCCAGTGGGACCACGATGCCTGCCCACATGCACAGCATCATACTTTGTGCTAAAATGGAGGAAGGCAGACCACCAGATCATCAGTGGGCACCATCAACTCCAACGCTGCTTCGGATGAACACCCGCTAATTTGGGAAAAGAGAGAGCCTTGGCCTCGTCCCCCCAAAGGCCGCTTAACCGGCTTGCATTCTGTTTTGGAACGCTCGCGGAGGCTCGCTGCTAGACTTTTGCCGCGAAACATCGGGCATGACATGTGCTTTGTGTGGAATGCCACGCCGAAAACTGAAAGAAAATGCCGGGGCAACCCTTTTTTCCTTCTCTCTCGTTTCGTCTGCGGCTGAAGAAGAAGGCGGGCCGCTTCTTTGAGTGCGTATTTTTGGAAAGTGTGAGAAAAAACGGTAAAAAGAGGGAGGGCTAGTACGAGACTGCTAGTAGACGACTTGCCGCCCAGATTTTCCCGGGAACAAGTCTTCAGAACGGCATATTTTCGATCGCTGTAATCTGCACGTTGGGTTTCTGCTTGAAGCGTGGTTCCAGAGCGGAGTATCGCTCGGCGCCCGCAGTGGTCTATGAAGCCGCCGAGGATGCTAAGCAAGTAGTAGTATTGCTTTTTTTTTTTTTTTTTTGGGGCCTCCACGCCAGCACCGATGGGGAGATTTTTTTTTCCTTTGTAAGAACGGGGGACCAAAAGAGAGACCGAAGAAAAACAGAAGGAGACAAAAGATTCACCACAAAAACACATAAGCATGACCAAATTAATCTATGCTGCTTCACGAAGAAAGTTCAGGAAAATGACACGCCTCCCTTCGCGAGTTGCGGAAATCGTTCTTGCAGCTAGGGGAAACCTTGGTGTTTGGGCAAAATCTTGCCTCTCACGTATGTTGATCCTCGCATCAATTCTTCTCCGCGGGAATGCAGAGGGGAGAGTGTAAGAGTAAAGGCTGCTACGACCCACACTCTCTCGCAGCCTCGGTGGTCTCGTGATCGCTCGAGCTGAGGGGCGCCATATGTTCACTGGAGGGCAGATAGTCGTTGAGCATCGCACGCTGAAGTGCTCGTAATACGTTTTTTAGATACGAGCCTTGGACGTGGAAAATGCGTCGTGAACCTTCCGAGGATGCTGGATGCTGGGACAAAAGACTCCAGTCGGCCTTCATTGGGCTTTTAACTGGTGTCTACTCCTTTGCAGAAGACAGCATCTTCTCTGAAAATCAATCAAAAGAGCCTGTTTGCCGGAGGCAAGTGTCAAGACTAGGGATCGTCTGTGTGGGGAAGACGCCTTCTCGTGCGTCCGATTGGTGACGTTTTCACGCATTCGTCAACGTGCGACGGCTAACAACCTTCCGGCAGGAACCGCAGTGCTGTCATCCAAGCTCCTGTTTTAGAAACTTGAGGATGTCGCCGTCGTCGCTGCACGAAAAATCAGGCAGCTCGCCCTTGAGCCAACCTCGTTCGAAGGTTCGCAGCTCCCCGTTGAGTTCCATCTGGTCCAGCATTTCGCCACTGCTCCCGGCCTTTGAGCGAAGAAACTGCGCGTACAACTGCCAGCGCTTGGCGTAGTACTTTTCGGTTAGGCCCGCCCACGCCTTCTTCGCATAGTCTTGTAGCTGGGAGTCTGGGAACGACCAAGTCGTAACTTGCACGGCCATATTCCAGCGGAGCGCACGAGCCTCGTCGGTCGACTGCGCCCACTGTTCTGCGTCGTCTATCCAGCAGCCTAGCTGTGTGTTTTCGTCCGTCGCCAGTACCGTTTCTATCTTTGCGACCACCTCGTCCATTAAATCCAAAACGTCTTCCACGTCCAACCAGTCGCTTTTCAGTCGCTGGTTGATTGCCTCCAGTTGCCTACAAAAGAAGCTCTGCATGATGATGTTCGTGATCGCAGCGACGTCCCGCCTCCAGTTCACAATATGTTGCAGGTCCGAGAAGTCAACAAATTCTTGCCATGCCACGAGTACGCTGGAGGAAACGATGCCCCCGACACACGATTCAAACAGTTTCGGACGCGAGAGCAGCATCCATTTGTCCGTATGCTGTTCGACTTCTCCGTTGTAAAACTCATTAACGAACACCCTCCACACCTTTATAACAGCATGGTCCGTTGCTACCGCATACCGCGAAGCGACCCACTCGTCTATCCACGCATCGGTGTCCTCTTCAGCCCCAGTGCCGGTCCAGGCCAAGTCCAGATAGAAGTCATACACGATGGGGTTCTGTCCTGGCGCTTCCATCGTTATCCCCAACCCGACCACCGCGTGGCCACTTCCGAGCGCCGCTTGCGCCTGCTGCTTGTACAGGTCCAAATTCCCGTACATGCCGGAACGGCCCCCGAAATTGTGGAGCAGCCCGAGCACATATGGATGCCCCTTAAAGCCGGACGTCTTCGCCGCCAAGGGATCGATATCACTGGCCACGTCGATGACAAGAACGTCGGAGGTGGGCAGCCCTCGCAAGTACTCGTTCATCGCATTATAATTGTCGGCCCTCCACCAATCGTCCTCAAACATGCTCCCTTGCACCAACAACTTCCCGTACGGGTCCCCCTTCTTAACTGCGGAGTACAACGCTGCTGCAGCGGCTTCGATGTATCCCGGAGCCCTCTGCGTCTCGCCCCAGCCGCCGTTGCTGTCTGCGCTGTAAAAATGGGCGGACCACCCGTACGCCTTGCGTTGCGCCTGCACAAACGCGGTGGCGATGCGGGCAAAAAGCGGATCGTCTCCGGCGGAACGAGGAAGTCTTCCCAAGGCTGCCCTTTGGCGAAAGAGGCTTTCGGGTGCCTGAACAGCAGGGCGGTGGGCACGTGGCCTGCGAAAGCCGGCAGCACTGGTTGCATGCCGAAGCTTCGCATTCGTGCGAGAATCTTCTTCTGCAGTTCGTGCTGGCTTTCAATAAAGTCGATGGTGATCGGACCCATCCAATGCTCAGCTTTGCCATTGCGACTCTGCGGTAATTTGGGTTCTTACGTTGGTAGACACTCAGGTGGGGCCTGCAGGTACGATACATATCCCGCTCACGTTTCCTTACAACAAGACAAAGACGTTTCC